>RJWT010036576.1:0-13246 GCA_004365215.1 Cuniculus paca | reverse complement strand
TTGAGTTATCTAGCAACTGTTGAATTGTTACTTCCTGATTCTTTGTTATTTTTAAGAGATCTTTCCTTTCACTATCAGAAGCTGCACACTTATCTTCAAGGTACAAAAGTCTGTCTTCAGTTTCTTTCAAGTGGTTTTGCCAACTTTTGATGGACTTTTTAACTTCCTGGATATCTCTTTGAATCTGTTTCATGCATTCTAAATCTCTTTTATATTGTTCATTCATACTTTCCCTCGTTTTCCTATGCTCCTCTATTTTTTTATCTGTGTCTTCTTTAGAGATGCTTAGTAATTCTTTTATTATGTTTTTCATTTCTTCTTTTACTTGGGATAGAATTTCTGTTTTAATTTCTCCTATAGCTTCATGAAGTTGTTTCTTTACTTCAGTTGACATCACTTCAGACATTTCAGGTGTGCGACTCGGTCTCCTCTGTGTTTACCTCTCATATACTTGCTCTGCTTAGGTTGGACACCAGATATTGCCCTCTCCTGCTTCATCTTGGCATATTCCTGATTTCTTCTACACATGTGGGTAGTATGGTCCCAGGCATCTCCAGCACTAGCCAAAACTTCTCTGCATTGAGATTATTTGGCTTTTCTAGCCAGTGCTGGCTATGGGCATCTGACAGTGGGCACCTGTGCCTCTTCACTGTGCTGGGTACCAGCCCACAAGAGCCTTGAGAGTTTGCACTGGAGTGTTACTGGCCATGGCCTGTGGATCTAAGGTGGTAAGGAACCTAAGAGATGTTGTCTGGAATGCACAAGGGAGTCGAACTTGGTTCAAACAACTTCTGTGGGTCCACCTACAACCTGGAGCTGCTGGAAGGCTGTTTGGTTTTTCTAGCCAGTGCTGGCTACAGTTATCTGATGGTGGGCTCCTGTCCCTCTGCACTGAACTGATTACTGCAGTTTACACGGGAGTGGAAATAGCCAGGGCCTGCGGATCTAAGCTGGTTAGGAACCTATGTTATGTTTTCTGGAATACACAGGGGAGGGGAACTTGGTCCAAACAACTTCCACGGGTCTGCCCATAACCTGGACCTCCTGGAAGAAGCCGGCAGCAGTCCTGAACCTGGGCTTGTCCTGCCAGACTCCAAAATCATTCCCGGCCAATTGTTCTCTCCCGTGGTAGAGATGGAGTCCCCTGCACTCACCACCAAGCAGTGCAGATCTCTACATCCACCACTGTCTTCCCCCACTGTGCCCCTCCTCTGAGACCTCTGAAGTCGAAAGCGACCACAACCACAGCCACAACCACACTTCCCCAGGCTCAAGAGCTCTTCTGATAGGTTGAGTCTAGCTCCAGGCAAAGGTGCTGCCAGCCACTACCTTCTTCTTCATTTAAATTCTTCTTTTATTCTCTGTGGGCGTCAATTCAATATTTTAGACTCTCCCTGGGTCCAAGAGACCCACTTCCTTCCTTCTTATCCTCTCCATGATGTTGTATTCCAGCATCTTGAACTGTTTCTCTCAAAGAGACTGTTCACTCTGCTGCTTACTGTTCCACCATCTTTCTGAAAGTTTAATGATACATTTTAGACATACATTAAGAACACATTCATCATAGGCAATTTTTACCTGTACATGATATATCTTGATTCTTCTCTTTTTCCCATTCACATCCCCTCCCTTCAACTGCTCTTTCTCTTTTTATTTGCAAAAGCTTTGTTTGTTTTTTCTTTTCTCATTCTTTCTTTCCTTTCTCCTACCTCTTTCCCTAGTTTGCCTTCCTATTTGAACATTTTCTTCCTATTTGGCATATCTATTATACATTTTAGTCCTTACTTATACTTTTTGTTTCTCATACCAGACACTGTGAAGTGTGATTGTCTTCTCCTTAAGAAGAAGTTCTCCTTACCATACTGGACCATAAATTAACCTACTCTTTGATCTGAAATGACACACTGATCTTCTGTTTATATGGGTGCTTATGAAACTAACATACTTGAAAAGATAATCTGGAACAAAGGGAGTCAGTAGCTCCATGCATAAAATCAGCAGAAATAAGAGTGACTGATGTTGAATCATCTGAATAGATACAAGTAAGTTACTGCTATAATCTGGAGGAGAAATGTAGCACATTTGGAACTATGAAGGAAATAATGGGGAGAAAAAGATATGAAGGTAAAAATATGATAGATTGACTAAAAGGACTGAAAAATGGTTGCTTGCAAAAGGGAAATAATGAGTATTTGAAGATTTGCATATGGATGAAGATAAAGTCTTCATAGGAAATCTAACCATAATTGGGTAAAAGCTATCTTGACACCTGATTAGCATGTAGACAATGACCCAGAAATTCACATATAAGTCATTAAAAACAGAAGACATGATATTTACAAACTTTATCAACTAAACTACTAAAACTAATACTAGGAAACAAGGTAGAGTAAGTACATGAGTTAGTATTTCATTTTGTAAATAGGTTAGTTTAACAATGACAACTACTATGAATTTTATATTATGTATGAGGATAATAAAGTTAATGTTTAAATAAAAAAACTGGGAAACAAGGTAGAGTAAGTACATGACTTAGTATTTAATTTTGTAAATAGGGTAGTTTAAAAATGACAACTACTATGAATTTTATATTATGTATGAGGATAATAAAGTTAATGTTTAAATTAAAAAAATATTATAGTAAAAGACACATTACCATTAAAATACATCAAAACAGTCTCCCTAAATTTAAATATGTTTATTCATGTTCTTGCCACTTTCTGAAGCAGTTCTGCAAAACTTCTTTCACATATTTATGAAGTGTGTTGAAAAATATGGAGAATAATTGTGTTGTGTGCTATCCAAAAGAAAAGTAGTTTCCTGAAAACATCATGCTGTGTCCTTAGTCACCTTATGCACTGTGTCTAGCACCATAAGACATAGGCTTTTTCCCAAATGAAAGGTTAAATGTTTTCAATTTATTCAAACATGAAGACAGTTATAATAGCACAGCTAAAGACATTCGTGAAACAGAACTTTCAGAAGGGCTTCAAAGAATGGAGAAAATAATGGCATAAATGTGTTTGAAACTAAGAAATATGTGAAGGGGGTTAAGGTCAAATTATATTTTACTGTAATAATTTTTTAAATGTATTGATTCACTGTTTTTCATCACACCATATTTCCTGTAATTACTTGGTAATCAGCATGTTGGATGCTAAAATATTACACTTGTTAAAAAAGGATATATTAAGCGCTAAATACAAATACATTTATGTACTATATAAACCTCAAATTTGTTATACATTTAGGAAAAGGATAATTATTTAAGAAATCTGTACATGATGGTAATAGTCGATCATGATTGTACACATAAATATTTCTTATGAGAAAACTGTGTTACTCACATCATAAGTACCATAGACACACAATTTATCTTAACTACTGTAGTTGATAATTTAAGAATCGGCAAGGTCAGCATTATGGCAGTTGCTTATAACCTCAGCACTGGAGAGGCTAAAACAGAAGAGTCATCACATTCCACACCAGTCTGGGATGCATAGAGTTCAAAGCCAGCCTGAATGATATAACCAGACCCCCCAAAAATAATTAAATAAATCACAAAAAATCAGTAAAATGCATGGTATCAAAATGATTATCTACAGAAATTGAACAACTAAAGCTTCATTTTTAGTCAGAGAAAAATATAATTACATGTTGAAAAGAAAGATAAATACTTAGAATGAAAAAATTTATGTGATATTCTGGACTGACAATTAAAATCAACTTTAAAATGTCCCAAAACAAAAATAATTCCATTTACATTTTAGAGAGTATGTGATAAATATAAAAAAAGTTTGAAAGAAAGAAGTGTTATAATAATTTCCACATATCCCCTATAAGTTAGCCACGTGTATTCATAATAAAATTTTCTGAATCTTAAAAATAGATTTAGCATATAGAGTAAAAATCAAGACCTTTAAATTAAGCTTGGCTCTTTCCTCTACCTCAAAGTAATTTTGATGTCTTAAGTCATGAAATATGCCCCACCCCAATCTATTTCTTAATTTCATAGTGCTTCACTGAGTATTACTTTCTTTAATAGCCAGTTTTCCCATCACTGGTGCAATTTAAAGGAGCAGGCATTTATGTGACAGTTTCTGGTGGGTTCAGTCCAAATTCAGCGGCTTCAAGACAGATGCAGCATAGAAGAAGGGCCTAGCAGAGGACAGCAGCTCACCATGAGGCCGCCAGGAAACAGAGAGAAGGAACCTGGACAAAAATATATCCTTTCAGGTGACAACTCATGGGATCTGTCAATTCAAAGCAGGCCTCTTCTCAAAATTTGAGAATTTTGGAGAATATTTTAGCTCTAAACTCTATCAATTTCCCAATTGAATATAAAGTCCATAGCCATTTTGAATCAATTTCATGAATTTTATTTCTTTCCTATATTGATCATTCATAGCTTCCAGCATTTTCCTGTGATCTTTTATTTTTTTATCAATATCTACTCTGGTTTTACTAATAAATTGTTTTATTATTGTTGATATTTCTTTTTTTTTTAACCTGAGATATTTCTTATCTGATATACACTATAACTTCATGGGTTTGTTTCATTACTTTGGTTGCTATCATTTCAGAAATTTCAGGTATGTGTCTTCCATTTTCCTCTATCTTATCTCCTAGGCTTGTCCTGGGTGGGCTAGAGTTCTGATATTGCATTTTGCTTCTGTGTCTTGTCATTTTCTATTTCAGAAAAAATTTATTTTGCTTACTGTATTGATTCTTGTAAGTTTTTCAAGTAGGTAGCTTTATCACTAGTATCAAGGTCTCTCTAAGAAGAGTGTATTCTTCAGGGATGTCTTTTGTTTGCATGCAGTTCTTGGTTTATGTCTGTCCCAAGATCCTACCTTCCCAATTAATTAAGAGTGAAATGAGGGAATCTGCTTGGCTCAGTCCTCAGTTCTTTGGTGCTGGGTTGCACTGAGGTTATTTCCCCAGAGCTTTCCAGAATTGTTACAAAAGTGAGAACAAACAGTTACAACAAATATGACATCTTGGCTAAAGTAGCATGATTAGCAACAACAGCATCAAGCACAGTTTAGAAACTGACAAATTGTGCTAACCATTAAATTTGTACCTTGAACCAAAGAGCAAAGTCTACAGTAATATAATACAATTGATTGTAAACTGGGAGCTTGTATGCAAAGTGTTTCCCTTTGGTAGTGTGATTTTACCCTGTGTTGGAGAAACTTAAGGATAAGAATGGAACAGGGAAAAAGGAGAAGAAATAAAGTAGAAGCAAAGGATGGAAAACAAAGGATGACCACACAAACTTTGAGAAACTAGAGAAGAGGGCAGAAGAGACAGATTGAAGTTTATTCAGGAAATTAAAAATTTCACTGAGAGCTCGCAAAATCATTTAAACCAAACTAAAGACAGAATTTCAGACTTTGAAGACAGGATCATGTCTACCTTTCATGAAAGGAAAGAGCTCTTAAAAATAATACAGGATCAGAAAATAACAATTTGACAGATGCAAGATGATGCAAAGAAAAATAATACGAGAGATAAGTGTCAGTAAAAAAGCAGAAGTCAACACAAATGATATAAAAAGACTATTTGCATATCTGGTATTACTATTGCAGAAGTAATACCAGAAAATTTCTCAAGCATGGGAAAAGATTCTGACATACAAATAACTGAGGCATTAGAACTCCAATTAGCAATGACCAAAATAAATCTATATTCTCCACATATAATAATCAAGCTCCCAGAAATTTATCACAAAAACAGAATATTAAAAGCTATTAGAAGAAATAGATCACCTATAAAGAAAAGCCCATCAGAATCAGAAGTGGCAGACTTCTCCACAAACAAACCCTCAAGAAGAGCTTCAAATGAAGTATTTCAAGTCCTGAAAGAAAACAGCTTCTAACCCAGATCAATGTACCCTGCAAAACTGTCTTTCAAAATTACTGGATGATAATGCCATGACAAAGAAGAGCTGAAGAAATTAATGACCACAAAACCAACCCTACAAAGAGTACTGAACAATATTTTAAAGAGAGGTAAAAATGACAATTCCCAGAACAACAACAGAAAGAAACCACCAAGCAGAGCAAACAGCTAAACAGATGGAAAAAGCAGGGAACCAGCAGCAGGAAAATAACATGACAAAGACAAGCCAATACATATCAGTTATAACCATCAAAGTAAATAGCCTCAATTCACCAATCAAAAGAAAGAGACTGGCAGAATGGGTTAAGAAATAGGATTCAACAATGTGCTTCATACAAGAAACACACTTAACTCAAAAAGGAATTCATAAACTGAATGTCAAAGGATGAAAAACAATGCTCCATGCAGTAGGAACCAGAAAAAAATTAGAGGTAACTATTCTGTTTATAGATGATATGAGTTTCAAACCAAGAATTATCAAAAGAGATTAAAAATAATAGATCACTACATACTTATTAGGGAGACCTTCAAGAGAAAGAGATAACAATTATAAATATCTATGCACCAAATGTGGGAGCACCCACCTTTATAAGACAAATATCAATAGACATGAAAAGCCAAATAAGCAATAACACCATTTTAATGGCAGAGCTTAATATCCCACTGTCACAAATACATAGATCAACCAGACAAAACAATCAGCAAGTAAATATCAGACTTGAACCATATCTGTGAACAAATGGACTTAATAGATGTTTATAGACTGTTTCAACAAACAACATCAGAATACACATTCTCAGCTGCACATGGGATGTCCTCTTAGAACATATACTAGCTAATAGGACATGCTTAAGTAAATGCAAAGAAATTGAAATTATTCCATACATATTATCTGAACACAGTGCAATGAAATTGGAAATTAATGGAAAAATAAACTGCAAAAACTACATAAACATAGTGAAATTAAATAACACATCCTGAACAACCAATTGATCACAGATTAAATTAAAGAAGAAATTAAACAATATCTATAATTAAATGAAAACACAGATATAACATACCAGAACTTCTGGGACACAATAACAGTCCTAAGAGGGAAATTTATAGTGGTGAATTCTCACATCAGTAAAGTAGAATGAGCACACTAAGCAACCTAGTGTTACACCTTGAGCTTATAGAAAAAGAAGAAGAGCAAGTCCAGCCCAAAACCCATACAAAGGAGAAAATTTTAAAGAACAGAAATCAACAAAATTGAGACTAAGAAAACAATACAAGCAATTAATGCCTTGAAGAGTTGTTTCTTTGAAAGAATAAATAAAATTGATAAACCTTTAGGTAATCTTATCTAAAAAAAAAAAGGAAAAGTAGAACTCAATTTCATGCAATGAGAAATGAAATTGATGAAATCACTACATATCCTTTGGAAATGCAGAAGATCATGAATACCTACTCTGAAAATCTTACTCTTATAGGATGGAAAACACAGAAGGAATGAATAGATTGCTAGAGACATATGGATTACCAGAGCTGAATCAAGAAGATATAAAATTTTAGATTAACCAAATCTCAGTCAATGAAATTGAAAATGCAATTAAAAACATACCAACAAAGAAAATTCCAAGTCCTGATAGATTCATGGCTGAATTCTATGAGAAATTCAGGGAGCATTTGTAGCTGATGCTCCTCAAACTCTTTAATGAAATTGAAAGGGAAGCAATGTTCCCTAACTCATTCCTGGAGGCAAATGTTACTCTGACACCAAAACCGGAGAAAGACCCAACCAAAAAAAAAAATGAACATAGATGCAAAAATCCTCAAAAAGATTATAAAAAACAGAAGCAGCAAATCATCAAAAGTATGATTCATATCAGGCATGAAGGAATTGTTCAACATACACAAATTGATAAATGTAATACACCATGTCAATAGAGCCAAAGAGGAAAATTACATGATTATTTCAGTACATGCAGAAAAATCTTTTGACAAAATCCAACATTCATTCATGATGAAATCCCTACAGAAAATTGGAATAGATGGTCTTTACATCAATCTGACAAAAACCGTCTATGACAAACTAACAGTCAACATCATACTAAATGGTGAAAACATAAACTTTCACTCTAAAATCAGAAAAAAGACAATGATGTTCATTATCACCACTTCCATTCAATATAGTTCTGGAAACATTAGCCAGGGCAATTAGACAAGAGAGAGAAATAAAAAGCATAAGGATAGGAAAGGAAGAAGTTAAATTATCATTATTCATAGATGACATGAAATTCTACATAGACAACCCCAAAAAACACCACCAAAAGACTTCTAGATTTAATAATCAAATTCAGTATTGCAGCTAGATACAAAGTCAACACTCAAAAAATCAGTAGTATTGCTGTACACAAACAACAAATACACTGCAAGTGAAATCAGGGAAACCACACCATTTACCATCACATTCAAAAAAATGAAATACTTAGGAATCAATTTAACAAAGGAAGTAAAAGATCTATATATTGAAAATTATAGTACTCTGAAAAAAAGAAATCAAAGAGGTTATCAGAAAATGGAAAGATATCCCATGGTTGTGGATAGGAAGAACCAATATAGTGAAAATGGCCATTCTCCCAAAAGTGTTATACAGATTTAATGCAATCCTGGTCAAAATGCCAATAGCATATCTCACAGAACCAAAGAAAACATTCCTAAAATTCATTTGGAAACAAGAAACCTCAAATATTGAAAACAACTCTAGGCAACAAAGGTAAGGCAAGGGGTATCCCAGTTCCTGATGTGAAATTATACTACAAAGCTACCATGATAAAGTTGGCATGGTATTTGCAAAAAAAGCAGACCTGAGGATCAGTTGAACAGATTAGAAGATGTGGACACACTACAAACACATTCAGCCACCTATCTTTGACAAAGGGGCCAAAACTGTTCACTGGAAGAAAGATAGCATCTTTAATAAATTGTGCTGGGAAATCTGACTTTCCAAATGCTGCAGAGTACTACTAGATCCAGGTTCATCACCATGCATTAAACTAAAGTAAAAATGGATCGAAGATCTAAATATTAAAACAGAAACACCAAATGTACTGGAAGACAAGGTAGGTAGAAATCTTGAAGCATAGCAGTAGGTAGAGAGTTCATGAAGAAAACTCGAACTGCACAGGAAATACTTTAAAGAATCAACAATTGGAATCTCATCTTATTAAAAAGATTTGCACATCAAAAGAAATCATCACAGAGTTTAAAGACAACCCACAGAGTGAGAAAAAATTTTAGCCAATTGTTCTTCAGATGAATGGCTTCTTTCTAGAACATATAAAGAATTGGAAAAAATAAGATCCTCCAAATTCAAAGACTTAATTCAAAAATGGGCATCTGAGATGAATACGCACTTCTCAGATGAAGAAATACAAATGGCAAATAAATATATGAAAAAATGTTCAAAATCATTAATCATTCAAGAGATGCAAATTTAAACAACATTGAGATTCCATCTCACCCCAAAAAGGATGACTATCATCAAGAAATCAACCAATAACAAATATTGAGACTGGGGGAAAATGCTAGAGGGACTTCAGTTGGAGTGTAGACTGATACAACCTCTGTGGAAATCGGTGTGGAGATTCCTCAAGAAACTGAGGTTAGAGGTTTCATTTTTACCTAACTATTCCCCTTCTGGGAATCTTCCAAGAAGAATCTAAAACATCATACCACAGCTATATATATGTGCCAACATAGCACATATAGCAGTACAATTTGTAATAGGTAAATCCTGAAGAAAAATCCAAATGTCCATCAATCAAAGAATGGAAAAGAAGTATGGTGTTTTTTTACAACAGAGTACGGCTATGCCAAAAAAGAATATACTTGAGACTTTTATAGGTAAATGGATACAAGATGAGATCATACTCATAAGTGAAATAAATCAGACTCACATATGTGAACATCATGTTATCTCCCTGATGTGAGAAACTGAAACAGTAAATAGGGCCTAAATTTTACAATAGACATTTTGAAATGGGAAGATTGTTACAAAGGAAAAAGGAAGTAAGATGGGTGAAAGCAGAAAGGTGGAAGGCAAAATGGAAAAAAAATAGCAACTATTTTTGTATACTATTAGTGTTTCTAAGTTCATTGAAAAGGAAGGTTTGAACTTATATTGATTGGAGAAATTTTTATAACCAAATTTTATACTCTGAGAAACTACTCTAAAGACAACAAAATGCAATGTATTAATTGTTATTCTCCTATCATTTTAAAATGAAATTTTGTTTTACCCTCTTCCCATAAAAAAAAATCCACAGCCTTATTTGAAGTTCAGAGAAAATCACTGACGTACATGTACTGTGTCTTTCAGATATAATTTACTACACAGGACAAAGCAAAATGCCCTAGTGTGTAAGATGAATCCAGACATTTGTTGGGATTAAAAATGGTGCTCTAATAATGGAGATTTATAATGTCCTTTTAGAGTTATCATTATTTTTGTTTTTATGGCTATATTCCTTTTCCTGTAGTTTGCTTTGAAATTTGAATTACAGATATACAGAGAAACTCAAAGCTGGATGATGGGTTGAAAAACAAGAAAAAAGATAAACAAAACAAACTATTTTGCTTGTGATTATAAAAAAAAAATGTGGGCACACACACTTAAATATGCCAGAGAAACAGAGAAGACCACTCTGTTTCCCATACTTTCTGACATTAAATTTCAAATTTTAATCTGGAATTAACTTCAAAATTTAGTGAACGTATACTGAAAAAAATTTCAAATAAGAACATTTCATGAATAGATGTTATGTCACAAACTGAGAGAGTGATTGAAACTATTTTCTCTGAATGAAATTACTACACAACACTTGACACAACAATAACTAAAGCTGTGAACTGAGTCTGCTAAGAATCTGTGACTTCAAAGGGATGTAAAATATTTTTAGAAACAAAGACAAGAGAGATCATAGCAAGCAACTTAACTGAGTACATACAAAATTTTCTTTTTGTTTTACTATGTATATACAGTTTCTCTGAAACCTCAATTTCTTCAGTTCTTGCCCTTCTGGACAAGTACTGGAGATTTAGAAATGGCACTGTTTCCTGTGTCTCATGTACACCTTGTTATCAGCTGTACCAAGTTTCTAAAATGTTTCTACCTACAAAAGAAAACAAGAATTTGATTAATTCTCCAGGACCAACTGTGTGTTACTCTGCACCTACAAAGAAAGAAGTTGTTAAGCAACTCTACTGTATACTATTCACTGACTTGTCTGAATTCAGGAAGAGAACAACTGAGAGCACAACAAATTTCGCAAAGCAGATTTACTATTTGTATATAGGCAACGAGGGACCAGAGAAGACAAGCACTCACTGCAAGCTGGTTTCTCAAGGATCAGAAAGCTGATTCGGTTAGGCACAGCCCAAGCTCCACAGGCACATGCTGCAAATGCTGTGCAGACGTCAGGCCCCAGATAGCAGCCCACCTTGGGGTACTAAATCTCAGGGGCACAGTGACATGTCAGCAAAGGCATGAAGAACATTCTGTTCAGGAGGTGAAGGAATAGATTGGAAAAGAGCCAAGGCTACCCTATCCAGTTCCACTGCATCTTGAGACTTAACATTTCCATCATATTCTACAGCTATTCTTGAGAAGCAGAAGCAAAAAGGAAAAAGAAATTAGTTGCATCAAAATTGGTCATCGATTGTCTTGCAAACCAGCTCACAAAAATGTGAGAAGATGGTTTAAAGAGAAGAACACTTGTGGGATACCTAATTTTCTCTCTTTTATATTGGTGCTATCATCTTTAAATAAGCTGATGTTAAGAAATAAATAGCTTTCATTCTTGAAAATAGCATTCCCAAAGCCTATGATTTTTGACAACATATTTAAAGCAAGTATTCTTTTGCAAGTTATTCAAATGTTAAAAATATATTCCAAAAGAAAATATTTGCTTTATATGCCATATCTGCTAGTCTTAAACAATCAGAACTAACATCTTCTAGCAATATACTTGTTACATTATGACATATACTCACTGCATTTTGTTAAAGAAGGATTTCAAGCTGATTAATAAACAGAAAAATGTAATTATAGCTATTTCATGTGACAATTCTATGAGAACTCAACATTTACTGGTCAGATAAATGCCTAAAATATTAAATGAGAGAATTATTTTGTTGAAACATACAAGTAAATGTTATAAATCAAATATGTTTTATTTGATATTGTTTTGGAAAATTTGTATTTTTAAAGTGAGAATTTCTTTTTGAAATTTAATAATAAAAATGTAAAATTTTGCAAAACACATAAGTTCCTGGGCAGGAGGACCAGAAACTTGGATATTTTGTTTGAATATTTATCTCTTTTCCAGGGGCTGCCATTGTAATTAGCAGTGTACAATTTGATGGAAACAAAGAGTAGCAAACACTTTGACTGGATCAGGATGTTTAATCCCCCTAAATATAGCAAACGCTATATTCAGAGGAGGAAATACTTCAAAATTCTTCACTCTGAACGTAGCCTATGTCTAGTTTCTTGGAGTACTGAAATTATTTCGTGTCAAAGATACATACCTGAAAATGTACACTAGGATCTACGACTTGCGATGATGCGTGATGAACCACCACATACCCTACTTTTTCTATAATCCATTTCACCTTAAGGATAAAATTAAAAATTTCAGGTCAAAACTAGTTTATTGAAAAAAGAAAGGCATATAAAACATAACTTACCTGATTAATTTTGTTTTTGATACATTTAGTTTTTTTTCTTTTACCTTTTACTTCTTTTACTATTAAGCTATTTAATTCATTCACTTTAGATGCATGGTTACTGAATTATTAAAATTGATGTAATTTTACTTATTCATAAGTAATTCTAACTTTTGACTGACCTGGTAAATGCATAAAAAAGGGCAATTATCAAGATGTGAGTTAGAAAAAAATATTTTTCAACATATTTAAATTCATCAATTCCATTATAGGTTAATCTAGTTTCAATTAGTTTTTCTTGACTTTCTTTTGAAGCACAATTCCCAAATAGCCAATCAAATCCTATTGTACTACTAAATTGGTCAAACAACCTGAATGTCAAATTAAATTTGGAAATGAAAACTTGAACAATTATGGTTCTTTCACATTTATGTTTATTATATGAATGAAGTACTGTTTGGCTATAGAAATAAGTTTTCTTTCAGATTTTAAGGTTAAGACTCAGTAATAAAATCAAAAGAAAAATATATCATAATTTGGATTAGTAAAATAGTTCATATAGAAAAGATCAGGAAGCATAACAGCGGTGGGAAAACATAAACAGTTGAGGACATATGTGGAATATAAAGGT
>RJWT010036575.1:0-13241 GCA_004365215.1 Cuniculus paca | reverse complement strand
CCAGATAAGTCAGAACTCAGAACTGCTGCTGACTTCCTCTTAGCAGCTCCCAGCTGGGCGCAGACCCATGGAAACTGCTTGGACTACAGCAAGTCCAATGAGTCTGCTCTTGCGGCAGGCCTGCTGAGATTATCCACTACCCTGACATAAAGCAACTGCTGGCTTGCTGGGATAGATCAGCACAATTCGGGACTCTGTTTCCACAGGTTGTCTATTAGTGAAACCAGAGAGACTCCTGGAATTGGACTGTTTGTTTTTTCTTTTCTTTTTCATTTTCTTACTTCTTTCTCCTTCAAATTGTATTTATATAAGTGTGAAAGTGGTTCCTAACCTCTTTGTGGGAATGGTTCTGTCCTGTTCTTCCTTTTATCTCTTACATCTCTCTTTTCCTTCAGTTTTCTGCACCAGTTTTCCCAAGTTGCCATGATCACCCTTTGTCCTCCAACCTTACTTTTAAAATCTTTCTCTTCTTTCACTTCTCTATTTTCTCCTTAATTCATTTTAAATTTTAACCCTCAAGGGCAAAATTGACACATTATGAACTGATATATTGCATAAAATTCTCTGGTTTCTTTTACAGTTGGTTACATAATCACGAATCTAGTTAAAAGTTGCAAATTAAGGGTTAGCTCAGTTTGTTGTTTTCTAGGCCGTGTTTGATGCTACTCTCAGCCAAAATTGACATAATTGTTATAAACAGCTGTTGGTCCTGGTATTCCATGACTGACATAAACTAAGAGTCACAGAAAATATGGTGGCACAGCACCAAAGAACCAAGGACTGGGTCAAACAAGTAACAACTTCTCATCTCCAAGAAACTGAAGAGGTAAGATCTTCCAACAGACTCAAAACCCAAAAAAGAGCTATACCTGGAAGATACCTCAGAGAAATAATCATCACCTAAGGGTCCCAAATACTACCAATAATGCAGTCCACCACAGGCAACTTACAAGCATCACCCCAGGAATTAAACTAAAAAGACAAAAAATGTGAAGACAATTAAGCAAAATGCAACCCTAGACATTCAGTTCACCAAAGGCAAATCCAGGAGACAATGAGGTGGAAATATCTGAAAGCCCCCACCAGGTGTCTCTGAAGCGGTAACAACAAAGCAATTGAATGAGGCTCTGGAAAAAATGAAATCATAAATAACCTCTCAGATAACTACAGAGATTACCAAAATACACACCATGCTTAGCAATGTTAGAGCAGACACAGACAAAAAAAAACAGACAAGCTTAAGAAAATTATAGAAGCTTAGCACACAAAAAAAATGGAATCCATAAAGCAGATTCAAGCTGATATCTGGGAGAATAAAAACTCCACTGAAAGTATTCGAAGCATATTAGGCCAATGTGAGGACAGGATCTCAGATATTGAAGACAGGCTTGCAGTTAGTGACCAGGAAAAGCAAGATTTCTCAAAAATAGCAAGGAACCCTGAGGAATTAATCCAGCAGCTTCTAGATGAGACAAGGAAGAATAACTTATTGACTGGGAGTCTATGAAAATACAGGAGATACCACAAATGACATTAAAAAAATGATCACAGACATCATGACAGAAAACTTTCCTGGTAGAGAAAAAGAATTTGACATCCAGTTAAAAACTCTGATTAGCAATGATCAAAAAAAAATCTACAGCTAGGCATATCATAGTCAAGATTCCAGAAATTCAGCACAAGAATACAATCCTAAAAGCTGTTAGAGAAAAGAAACAAATCACCTATAAAGCAAAGCCCATCAGAATTACAGCTGACTTCTCAACACAAACTCTCAAGTCAAGGAGAGCTTGGAATGAAGTACTCCAAGTTCTAAAGGAAAACAACTTTCAGTCCATATTGATGTACCCCACAAAACTATCTTTCAAAATTAATGGAGAAATAAGATACTTCCATGACAAACAACATCTGAGGAAATTTATGACCACCATACGAACACTCTAAAATGTTCTGAAGGACATTCTAGAAAGAGATAATAAGGACCACAGCTCTATGAACCGCAACAGAAGGAATCCACCAGGGAAGAGAAAGAATTAGAGGGAGGAGGGAAAATAGGGGGAGCCAACAACATGAAAATAACATGACAAGGATAAATCAATATGTATCAGTTATAACCATCAATGTAAATGGTCTCAATTCACCAATCAAAAGAAATGGATTGGCAGAATGGATCAAGAAACAAGATCTAACAATATGCTGCATATAAGAAACACATTTAAATAAAAAAAATTCATAGACTAACAGTCAAAGGATAGAACACTTCATGCCACAGGAACCTGAAAACCTACAAAGTAGATTTCAAGCCAAGACTGATCAAAAGAGACAAAGAAGGTCACTACATACTTAATATGGGAAGACTCCAAAAGGAAGACGTACTAATCATAAATATATATACACAAAATAAAAGCTCACCCAACTGTATAAAATAAATATTAATGGTCATGAAAAACCAAATAAGCACTAACACAACTGTAATATGGGACTTCAATGCCCCACTGTCACAAATAGACAGATCAACTAGACAAAAAAAATCAACAAAGTAATATCAGAACTCAATCAAACCTGTGAAAAAATGGACTTAGTAGATGTCTACAAAGTGTTCAATCCCACAACATCAGAATACACATTCTTCTCAGCTGCATATGATACATTCTCCGAAATAGACCACATACTAGCCTGTAGAACATGCTCAACTAAATGCAAAAGAATTGACATTATTCCATGTGTATTATCAGACCATAGTACAATGAAATTGGAAATCAATGGAAATGGAAACCACAAAAACTCCATAAACACATGGAAATTAAATTACAGCCCCCTGAACAACCAATGGCTCACAGATGAAATTAAATGGTATCTACAATTAAATGATAATGCTGTTACAACATACTGGAACTTACGGGATGCAATGAAAGGACTCTGAGGAGGGAAATTTATAGCGAGGTGTTCTCACATCAGGAAAGTAGAGTAAGCTCAAATAAACAACCTAATGTTCAGCCTTAAACTTCTAGAAAAAGAAGAAGTTCGTAAGAGGGAAGAAATTATAAAGATGAGAGCAGAAATCAATGCAGTGAAGACACAGAAAACATTACAAAGCAATGAATTGAAGTGTTGGTTCTTTCAAAGATTAAATAAAATTGACAAACCCTTAGCCATCCTTATCAAAAAAAAAAAAGGGAAAAAAACTCAAATTCATGCAATTCAGAATGAAAAGGGTGAAATCACAACAAACCCTGCAGAAATCCAGAAAATCATCCATACCTACTTTGAAAACTTGTACTCTAATAAGATAGAAAATACAGAAGAAATGGCAGATTCCTAGACACACAAAAATTACCAAAGCTGAACAAGATATAAAAATCCTAAATAACCCAATATCAATAAACAAAATCAAAAATGTAATTAAAAATCTACCAGCAAAGAAAAGCCCAGGCCCTGGTGGATCTACTGCTGAATTCTGCAAGAAATTTATGGAAGACCTAACACCATTACTTCTCAAACTCTTTAATGAAATTGAAAGGGAAGCAATACTTCAAAATTTATTCCTGGAAGCAAGCATTACCCTGATACCAAAACCAGAAAAGAACCCAACTAAGAAAGAGAACTATAGGCCTATCTCCCTTATGAATATAGATGCAAAACTCCTCAATAAGATACTGGCAAATAGACTGCAGCAAATCGTCAAGAAGATTGTACATCATGATCAAGTGGGATTCATCCCAGGGATACAGGTATGGGTCAACATACATAAATCCAAAAATGTAATACACCATATTAACAGAGCCAAGTACAAAAATCATACGATCATCTCAACAGATGCAGAAAAAGCTTTTAACAAAGTCCAGAACCTATTCATGATAAAAACCCTACAGAAAATTGGAATAGATGGTTATTATCTTAATTCGATAAAAGCTATCTACGATAAACCAATAGCCAACATCATACTAAATGGACAAAAACTGAAAGCTTTCTCTCTAAAATCAGAAACAGGACAAGTATGTCCACTGTCTCCACTCTTATTCGACATAGCCTTGGAAATTTTAGCTGGAGCAATTAGACAAGAGAAAGAAATAAAAGGAATAAAGATACCAAAGGAAGAAGTTAAACTATTGTTATTTGCAGATGACATACTTTATGTAGAAGACCCCAAAAACCCTACCAAAAGACTACTAGATGTAATAAGCAAATTCAGTAACATAGCTGGTTACAAAGTCAACACTCAAAAATCAATAGCCTTCCTGTACACAAATAACAAACTCACTGAGAGAGAAATCAAGGAAACACCTTTTACAATAGCATCCAAAAAATGAAATACCTAGGAATCAATCCAACAAAGGATATAAAAGACCTCTACATTGAAAACTATAGTATTCTGAAAAAGAAGATTGAAGAGGATATTAGAAAATGGAGAGATATCCCGTGCTCTAGGGTAGGGAGAACCAATATAGTGAAAATGGCCATACTTCCAAAACTATTACACAGATTCAGTGCAATCTCAAACAAAATTCCAACAGCATGTCTCACAGAATTAGAGAAAAGAATCCTAAAATTCATCTAGAACCAGAAGAGACCTAGAATAGCAAAGGCAATCCTGGCAACAAAGACAAGACAGGGAGAATCACAATCCCTGACTTGAAATTATACTATAAAGCTACTGTGATAAAAAAAAAAAACTGTGTGGTACTGGCAAAAAAACAGACCTGAAGATCAATGGAATAGATTAGAAGATGCAGAAACAACTGCAGATACAATAAGCCACCTTATCTTTGACAAAGGTGCCAAACACATTCACTGAAAGATAACCTGTTTAATAAGTGGTGCTGGGAAAACTGGCTCTACACATACCAAAGACTAAAACTGGACCCATATCACTGTGTACTAAGCTAAAATTAGAATGGATCAAAGATCTTAACATTAAAACAGAAACATTAAGTCTGCTGGAAGACAGAGTAGGTAAAACTCTTGAAGACATTGATGTAGGCAAAGACTTTATGAACAAAACCCAGATTGCATAGGAACTATCACAAAGAATCAACAACTGGGATCTCACTCTATTGAAAAACTTTTGCACAGCAAGAGAAACCACCAACAGAGTGAAGGGACAACCCACAATGTGGGAGAAAATGTTTGCCAGCTATTCCTCAAAGGATTATTATCAAGAACATATAAAGAATTCATAAAAAAAATTAGTCCTCCCAGATTTAAAGACCCAATCCAAAAATGAGCATCTTAGATGAATACACACTTCTCAGTTGAATATGAACAACAAATAAATATGTGAAAAAATGTCAACATCACTGATCATTCAAGAGATGCAAATTAAAACAACACTGAGATTCCACCTCACTCCAGAAAGAATGGCTATTATCAAGAAATCAAGTGATAACAAATGCTGGAGGGACTGTGGGGAAAAAGGAACCTTTCTCCACCGCTGGTAGGAACGCAGACTAGTGCAACCACTGTGGAAATCAGTGTGGAGATTCGTCAAAAAACTAGGACTAGAGGTCCCATTCAACACAGCTATTCCACTTCTGGGTATTTTCCCAAAAGAATTAAAAACATCATACCACAGCAATATATGGGCACCCATGTTTATAGCAGCACAATTTGTAATAGCCAGATCATAGAAACAACCTAAATGCCCATCTACTGAGGAGTGGATAAAAAAGATGTGGTATTTTTATACAATAGAATACTACTCAGCCATAAAGAAGGATAAACTGGACACTTTTATAGATAAATGGATGCAACTTGAGATCATACTCAGTGAAATAAATAAGACACACATGGGTAAACATATTGTCTCATTAGTGTGAGAAGTTGAAAGAAACATGTATATGTGTATGTACATGTATATATATATATATATATATATATATTACTTAAAATAAGTTATACTACTGATTTCTCTGAGTTCACTGAAGAGAAAGATTTGCGCTGGTATTGTTCCGACAATTGAATGCAGATGTCTTGTGCTCTTGGTGAATGATTTGGGGATGACAATGCACAATATATTTAACATAGTTGCCCCCTGATTGATGTTTTGAAATTTTGTTTTAGTTTTTATTCTTCTTTTTCTTTTTCTCCTTGAAAGAAAATGGATTTGGAAAAAAAAACAAAAGCAAAAAACCATAAGAGCCACCTGACTGTCCCTCAATCCCCAGGCGATGAAGGGTTCAAAAGACCACCCCCACCCTTCTAGAAAGGGGGAGTCCCACTCCTCTTCCATAAAGTGCAAACCTTGAGAGCCTTTGGAACCCTTCTTTCTAAGAGAATGGGAAACCAACTGGGTTTCTTCATTGCTCTTTGGCTAAATGCTGCCTTTCCATCTTCATATATCATTTCTACTACCCAACATTTTCGTGGGCACATTTGGTGTTCAATGCCCTTTTTGACTACTTGATTTCAAAGATTAAAGATGCTAAATTGAAAGATATACATCTAAAACTACAAAGGTGATCCATGAAGATTAAGGATGCTCTTTTCTAAGAAAAAACTGACCCAGCACTAGGAATGACTCTCAAAAATAGCCTTCCTCTATACTTTTCTGTGTCCTTATTTTTAATGAAGAGATTCTTGGTCATACTTTTCCATTCCAAGTTACACATTATCCTTATTAAAATCCGACCCACATCCTTGAGTTGTTAGTACGTGGTCCTCTCCACCACCTATCCAGGGACCAGACACATGTGAAAGTAGCTGTGCCAGGAAACAGGATTTCTAACACCAAACTACCAGCTGCAGATGACAGCAGTTAAGTCGCTGAGCAGAAGAGCTATTTTTCAGATAATATTACAACACATTACTGGAAGTTGGAGAGAGGGGTTTCCCCTTTTAAAGCTCTTCCATATATGAGTTCCTTATACCTTTCTCATCATCTCCTCCTCAGGAGTTGACTCATATCCATGAGCGTCCAAAAGAAAAATATGGATTTTTAAAGAAATCAGTGAAGCTGGCCAGGTGGCACATGTCTGTAATCCTAGCATTCAAGAGGCTGAGGTAGTAGAATCACAAGCTTTAGTCCAGCCTGAACTACAAAGTGAGACGCTGTCTCAAAAAATAAGAAAGGAATAAAGAAAGGAAGGGAAGGAAGAAGGGAAGGGGGAAGAAAGAAAGAAAAAGGGAGGGAGGAAAGAAAAAGGAGAGACAGAGACAGAGAGGGAGAGAGAGAGATCAAAAAGTGGAAAGGTGATAGGTGGGGTGAGCAGAACTGTTAAGAGGTTAACAGACACCCAGGATTACAGCTTTTGCCCTGTGCCTCCAGGCCGAGAACACACTCAGAGTAGGGTCATGTGTAACTCGATCAGCCAAGGCACGGAACAGATGAACCTCTGTAGGTGTAAATTCCCAAAGACAAGGTCCCTTCATTTCACTGTCCCTACCTATGAGCTCAAGGGCTTTATTCAGCCAGCCTCTCCCTACTCCAGTTTCTTTCTACAACTGTAAGACAAGGACAACGCTGTTATGCAGCCTCCACCAGTATCTCCCGAGGTGAGCCTGGATCAAGGGCAGCAGCCTCTCCCCACCACGCACCACAGCCACATGCCTGGCAGCCCTTCATCTTCACTAGTTCCTCTCCCCCTCCAGATGACCTGGTTATTCACATTTTAAAGGTGAGCAGATACAAAGGTCCCCGCTAAAGGTCACCAGCTAGTAAGTTATTCCGCCTGGGGGTTGCTAAGCTCATCTTTTAACCACCAATTCATTCCGCTTCCTCCTGTTCATCTATCTATCACCACGAAGCTGGCTACCAGGTTTGATTCTCTCATTTTTTTTCTCCCACCTTCAATTCCATCAAAGTCCCTCCCCTCTCTTCCCTTTGTTCCTCTTCCCTTCTTTTGTGCCCATAATCTCTTTTTTAAACTTTTGTTATTAACACATTGACAACAACAATAACAAAAAAAAAGAAAGCAACTTTCAAAAGTGCATTCACCAAAATGATTTATCTGAATACTATTTTAAATGGAATAAATAGTAAGAATACAGGGCACACTTTGAGTTCTTCTCTTTAACAACGCCTTGCTTAACTTTTGACAGAGCTGAGACTCTTATAAATATGAGAGTGCTCAGAAAAGACAGAATGCCCAGCAAATTTTAAGAAGTCACCATAAAACCAAAAGTCCCTTCCATTTGAGACCATTAGTACATGATCACATTTGAATTTTATCAGACTGGAGAAAAAAAAAACACAGAAATCTCAACACTACATACAGCTTTTGCAAAAGTGGGCTGTTTATGCCCAAGACTTAAGCGACTCATCTCCCTGGGCCACACAACAGGTTCTGCATCTGCTCCCTTTATCATCATCCCCAGGTTACAACGCAGCCTCTTTTCACATTCGTCTCCCCGACTAGATGGTGAGGGCTGGGGGGAGAGGGGGAACAACATTTTATTCATCTTCGAATTCCGAGAATGCCCGGGTACATGAAGATCCTCGACACAGGTCTGTTGAATAATGGAACAGAAATTCACATTTAGCAGGAAAACACGCGGCTTTCGGGCAAACTGGGGTTTAGCAGAGGGCAGAGCACTGGTGATGACTGGCTCATGATTTGCCTAAAGGAAACGAATCTGAAGCTTTTAGTTCTTGAGAAGAAAAACTAGACATGGTGTATGTTTCAAACCACCCTCCACAGACTGCAGTGGGCTCTTTTCATTCGGATGGTACGGGTTTTCTGAGTTAAGAGTTCACACCGTCACTGTCACAGATCTGAACCCCAATCCGCTTTTCCTTCAGCCGCTTGCCTTCAGTAGGCCCCAACATCGCTTACAGAACCAAATTAGGAGCCTGTTTATTGCCACCTGCACCCTAACTTTTGTCCTTATTCCGCCCTTGTCCACACTTTTCTACATCCCATTCTATTTCACCTCTGAAGACACGTTCTTAGGGTCACCTCACACATGGGAAAACCTTGCATCGGGGTCACACTGAGAGAGGGCTCCCCGTTTTGCTACCTCCAGTCCTAACCAGGTCCCTCATCCCCATTCCCACCCCAAAACTTCTGATCAAAACGCACAAGGCCGGGCTTAGGCCCCTGTGCTCCTGATTTAGGACCTGGGCGGCGGGCAGCAGGTGGCTTTGCAGAGCTCTCCCCGCAGCGAGGCAGCCCCGCAGCACCGGCACCACCGGGGGACCGCTCCTCCTTGGCGACGGTCCCCACGCGGAGGCGCCGGTGCCAACACTGCCCCGCAGCGCGGGAAGCCGGGCCCGCGCGCCTCCGCCGAGAGCGCCCCGCCCCCACCGCGCCCCGCGCCGCCCGGAGCCCCGGGGCGCCCCGGCCGGGCCCCTTTTTCTCCCGAAGTCTGCGGGGACTTCCCTCGCCGCCGCCACACCACTCTCTTCCCATCAACTCAGTCCCTCAAGAGGCCGGCGACGCCGGCTCTTGAGATTCGCACGTTCGGCTGGTTCCGGGATGACTGCGCTCGGTCGGCGCACACCCCGCCCCGCACCCCGCCAGCGCGCGGCCCCCGGGGCGCAGCACACGCCCCCCGCGCCCGCTCCCGCGCCCGCCGCCCCGCCCCGCCCCCGCGGGCCCGCCGAGTGCGGCGCCCGGGAAAGGGGAAGCGCGCCCAGAGGTGCACAAAGGCGGACGCCCCCCGCCAGCCGCCCCCCGCGCACCGCTGTCCGGGCGCCGCGCAGGGGGAGGCCGGACGCGCGCACCGCCGGGGCCAGGCGGCCTAGAGGGCCTGCGGCGGCGGCGCGCGTGCACGTGGGCACCTGCAGCCCGCCCCCCGCGCGCCCCTGAGCGCGCCCCCGCGCCCCGCCCGCGCCTACCTGGTCTCGCGCGCCACGCGCCGCCCGGGTCCCGCGGCCCGAAAGTTGTGGCGCGGAGTCCGCGGGGCGGCGAGGGGCGCGGGCGGCCGCCGGGCGCGCTGCGCGGCTGCGACTCGGCGGCGCGGAAAAGGAGAAGGGGAAGGGGAGGAAGGGGCGGGCGCGGCGGCGCGGGTGACCCCCTCCGGCCCCGGCCTGCTCGGCCCGGGGACTCCCGCGCTGCGCCCGCCGCCCCCGCGTCGGCGACTTGCCTGTCCCGCGAGACCCGGGGGTCGCAAGGCCGTGGCGCGCGGGCGCCGGACGCAGGGCCCCTGCGCGCGGCGGGGCGAGCTCTTGGGCAACGTAACTTTACCCCTCCGCAAAAGGAGGGAAGTGGTAACGCCGAGCCCGGCGAGCCCACGTGTTGTGGGGCTGGAAACTTAGCACAGCCCGGGGAGGAGGGCTTGAGAGGCAGCCGCAGCCCTCCCGGCTTCGGGCCGGCTTCGCGCGCGGGGCCCGGAGCTTAAAGTCCAGGACCGTCACAGGCTGCTGCTGCTGCTGCCGTAAGCCCTGGCAGGATTACTGTGAGGACGAGCAAGCTGAGACCGGGGGGGCCTGCCCAGTGCCTGGCGCACCCCAAAGGCGCTCTTTAGGGGATGCGGGTCCCTGGAACCGATCAGAGCCCCTAGAGAGGAAATCACACTGATTGCCGACTATGTGCGAGGGGTTTGAAATGCCCAGCGTGCTTCAGTGACACGCAAACGTGTGCGGGTGCTACCGCTCCAAAAAGCAGAGCTCGAAGCCGTGTAACTTGCTCAGTGTCTCAATAATTCTGCCTTTATTTCAAGTACCCGGTTTTTCCACAGTTCCATGTCACAAGTATTAATATGCAAAGTATTACTCTAACTTCTTGTTGGGACAACAGAAGAAAAGAAATTCCCCGTAAGAGAACAAAGTGCCTCAGAAATAACTACTCATGAATTTTCACTGCAAAATTTCCCCACCTCAGAACAAAAGCAAAGGAAATGTTTTCCTGCAGGTGAAATACCGTGCTGCAAAATCAAGAAATGGCTTTATTACACGTATACGGGTCGCACATTCGTTTTATCTGCTGGCACATTGTGTTTACTTTTCCTATCATTTAGTCATACTGCTGCAGTTCAAATTAATGGATTATAATCTACCCTCAAGAGGCTTACAGATAAAACAAGCAAAATGAAAGAAACTGTTGTGCAAGACACTTCGTGTACTTTTCTCTGAATTTCCACATCTCTTTACTGTAGCTGTAATTACTTGCCATTAGCAGGTAAAAGTGGAAAGTATGTTAATTTATCTAAATGGGCATGGATAGTCAGATTTTGAACCCAATTGTGCCTGGATCCTAAACCGTGGGTCTTTTTATTTTATTTTATTTTTTCCTTACACCTAGGTGAGAAAAGGATAAACTACTAAAATACATTAAGGCATTTATGTTGTGCAAAGTAGGGAGAAAGGATACATCAAATTATGACAGCTATTTTCTTAAGTTTCTGTAATGAGATAATTAAACATAAACCCCCATATCCACGGAGTAGTGTTCTAAGGTGAGGAAGACAGAGCATCCATTACAATATCAGGAATAGCCAAGCATCTGTGGACTGAATTCATTAAAGAATACCATAAACAGTAAAAGCGTGGCTACCAGGCGCTTAGCGCGTTCCTGCGTGCGTGCGTGCGTGCGTGTGCGTGCCTCTAACAATGAACCCAGGGTGTTCCATACGCCAGACTAGTGCTCAGCCACTGAGCTACATCCCAGCCCAGTGGTCCCTCTTAAATCACAACCTTTCAATAGAATCATTCTCGTAAAATGACAGGGTAACGAAGGGCCTTCCTCCCTTGGTTTATAAACTGGCAAGTTAAATTTTAAAAGGGAACAAAGAGAGAATGGAAGGAAAGAAACCAGGCACAATGGCGCACACCTATAATCCCAGCTATGCGGGAGGCTGAGGAGCAGGATCCAAAGTTTGAGCCTGGGCAGTTTAGCAAGACGCTAAACCAAGATTTAAAAAAAAAACCAAGTGGGCTGGGGATGTAGCTCTGTGGAAGAACACTTGATTAGCATGAACCAGGCCTTTGCTCCAACCTCCAGTAATGCAACAGCAGGGAATTAAAGGACCGTAGGGGAGAGGAAAGGGAAATTGAGGGGAGACATCCTTCCCTTTGCTTGCTTCTCAGAGGAAAAAGACTGTATTTCAGCAAGACCATAGAGGTGCACTGCATTTTCTAACTGAGAAATAGGAGCCATAATTTGACTTTTACTGTAGCGGTGTAAAACCGATGTTTTTGAAAAATGGAAATCAAACCTGAATCTGTTCCCTCCTCCCCAACATATCAAGATTCGGAGGTTTGGGATGGTGGGGGGTGGGGGTTGCATGTTTAGTAAAGAAGGCCCCTTCGATACTTCTCCCCCTGGAGGGAAGCATTCATGCAGGAAGTGAACTTTCAAAAACAAATTCAGTAAAGGAAATGAGAGGGCCACACATACAACTTCCAAGGAATTTTTCAGGGAGTCTGAGACAGGGTTGAAATGGGGGATCTAATCAAACAAGGAATGGCTTGTTTTAGCTTTTATCCAGGCAGACTCACCCCAAAGCCCAGGCTCCTTAGCCAATGCTGTTAACAGGTTTGCAAGAGAACACGTTAGCCTCTCTGGTCTAGACGCTGCAAGTGGCAAAGTAGAAGGGAAAGGAGGAAGAAGGGGACTCTGTGCTTTCTTAAATGAGCTGCAGAAGAAATGAGGGACTTGAGCCTGAAGCTGCAAGCAAATTGATTCCCCAGCACCAGAGCTCCCCTTGGTCACACACCTGTTAGCACAACCCTCACGTGCCAGTGTCACTAGCAGGGCCAGCAGTGAGTTGCTTTCAAAGTGCAGGATCTGTACTTCTGTACAGCCCGCACAGCTGCCACAACACAACTACTTTTCATACACTGATTCCACTTGGGGCTACCATCTGCAGAGACAGGACTCCAGCTACAGTGCCAGGTGCTGCTCTCAGCTGCTTACCCAAAGTAGCAAAGGTTGCTGGGGGCTTGAGGGCGCAATGCCCACACCCACCATGTGAAAGAGCCACCGCCTTTGACCCCCACCTCTATAGATCACCCATGAGAGAGACTGGAGACCATGTCCCAGTAGCCAGAACTTTCTCTGCTGGTGCAGAAGTGGGGTTAATTTAGTTCCACAAACAGCCTCAACCTCACAGGCACTAACACAATCAGGTGGGGTAGAGACTAAAGATCCCTGTCCCCTCCCCTGTCCTAACTATGAGCCCTGCATGACGCTGGTAGTCAGTTTAATCTGTGCAGGTGCGGGTAGGAGGGAAGCCACCAGTCTCCCCTGTTTTCCCTGGGCCATAAAGAGAAATTTTGTGATCATCTTTTTTCAAGTACTGAGAAGTCTTTGTAGTATCTATTATTCTTCTTTCTTATGTGTTTACTTTTTGTTTGTTTGTTT
>RJWT010036574.1:0-13238 GCA_004365215.1 Cuniculus paca | reverse complement strand
AAAATTTTCATTAGCCATTTTCACTCTCTATGGGGCCAAACTGTCTCTATAAACTGACAGTACCTTTGGTTTGAAAGAAAAAAAAAAAGTAAGACATTCTATCATTCTCTTTTAAAAAATATTTCTCTCTTTCCCACAGTTGACGTTTAAATTAAACTCTGTCAAACGTCTTCGAACCCTGATCCCCAAGCCTTATATGATTTGCCATCTCTCTGTGCTAAATTGCACTGTCCACAGATATTTAGCTCATCATACCATCTACCAGACAGACTATGTGGAAAACTACTCTCGAACTTCAAAACTAATTTAAGATTCAATCCAGGGCACATGGTACTTGTACTGAGAGTGGGCACAGGGCAAAGAGAAAGTAAAGGATCAATGTGAGATGAGCAGCCTTTTAAAAATCAGGCAAACCTGTGTTCAAATCCTGACTTCATACAGACTCCCTTTATAACTGTGAGTAGACAACTGCAAGTCTCAAAGCCTCTTTTTCCTGCCTATGCAAAGGACATGGCCGTGCCTCCCTTGGACCACTGCTTAGAAGGTCAAAGCTGCATGCAAAGCAAAAACACGATGAAGGTATTCAAGAAGCCAAACTTATTAGGAGCACTTCCAGCATGGAAATTAAAGCCTAATGTCTCTTTTCAAAGCTCACTTATAACCAGACTGTTGTTTCACCATACTTCATTGATATTTCTGTGATCTAGGGTGAAGGCTAAACCTATAGTTACTTTATCTACTCTCTGGTTTGGCAACATGTCACACAGACAGCTTTGAAAAACCTGGCACTCTCATTAGATACTACAAAAATAAAGTGAAGGGTGGAATCAAAAATCAATTTAGCTTTGGTCTAGGTAGCCTTTTGTTATAATGTTCATTGAACAACATAATAGCTCCTTGGAGGTGATGACACAGGCCACAGAAGAAACAGTCCAGTCTTTTGTTTTTGATGCAAGCTTCATCATTTTTTTTTAGCATATTTGCAGAAAGGATGCCAATCAGTCAAATTCAAGTAGGTCCTGGGGATACTTGTTCCAAGCTTTCGGTTGTATGACTGCCGTCTACACTTAATTTTGCAAATAAAGATTGCTTTTTGTCTTTCAGTATAAACTTAATTCATAGTCCTTATAAAATGTACAGAAAAGGTAAAAAGTAGGCAAAACAAAAAGTGACATTTGTGGTCTCAGGAATCAAAGATGACTTTTGTCCACATTTCCATAAATTGTTTCTACTTTTAAAAAGCTATTAATTTAGAGGGTCTGCTGACACTTTGATTAGATATTACATCACATATTCAATCATACTAAATCAGAGGTTAGCAAACTCTGGCCTGCAAGCCAAATCTGGACTGCTGCCTGTTGTCAATAAAATTGTGCTAGGACACAGCTATGCCCAGTCATTTACATATTGCTTATGTCTGCATTCACACCACAGTGCCAGAGTTGAGTAATTAATGCAGAGAGAATACAGTCCTCAAAGCCTAAAATACTGACCATCAAACTCTACAGAAAATGCTTCCCAACCCCCACCCTAGACAACTTGTCACTAAAATCATGCGCTCATGATGACTTGACAGATGTACTGGGATTCCTATTTCCATCTCATCCTCTATACTTTCAAATCCTAACAACCTTTCCATGCCCAGGACAAAGACTCCTAGGTCAAGGAAACTTCCCCTTATGTATTACCAATGGGAAGTCAGCTCTTCCTCTGCTAAGCCTCTCTATTTTTCTTAGAACTTCCATTTCAAAATATATTTAAGTGCTTTTTTTACATCATTGAGCTCAGTGTAGAGAACATAATTTGGTATTTGTTGGAAGGACAAAACTATTAAGATAAATTCCTCATGTTTGAAGAATGTATACCCTAGCCAGGAGAAACAGCACCATTTGCATTAAAGGAACTAAATATGGTCTCAGTGTAAAAAATTTTTAAGAACAGGAAGCTATGGGTTTGCATAGTACAATCAGAGAAAGCTTACTGAAAAAGGAGGGAAAGAATTGGGCCTCCAAAGGTGGTTCTGCCATGGCTAAAGAAAGAATAGAGACAAAGTGGTGATCGAGACAGGACAATGGAAGCTGTACAGCAGCTTTGTCTACTGTGGTGGAGAATGAGCCCAACAGAATGGAGGCTGAGCTCAGGCAGGAGGGGGAAACAGTAGACAGACACCAAGCACGTCCAGGAAAACATAGGACAGGACCTTGAAAAGCAATCAAACAATCACCATAAAGGACCTTGGACTGAGATCCCAAAGCAACAATGCCCGAACAGCATTCCCTTAGCTATCAGTCCATTTAGAATTCTACAGTGTAACATCATCGGTTTGTTTCTGCAACACCCTGTGTCTTAATGAGCATCATTTTTAAACTATTTGAATGAGGCTGGTCCCCAGCTCAGAGACACATGGGAAGGTGAAGATGAACGCACTCACCCTGTGGTCTCCCAGAGGACTTTGCACATAATCTCCTTCAAGGCACAAACCAGGCGCTGTTGTAATTGTCTCTGTTTACATGTTCACATTCCCCACTAGGCGTGAACTTCTCCAGAATATCTAATTATGGATTTTTAATTGTAGGAAGAAAAAAAGCTCACTTAGGCTAATTTGAGGAGAGTAAAATGTTTCATGAAGCTATAGCAACACAACTAGTGGGGGAGAGTTCACCCAGTCCTCATCAGAGCTGTGTCTCCAGGCCCTCTCCTCGGAGCCTTCTGTGCATCCCTATTGCCTGAACTCTGCCCCATCCTGCCTTTTCTCTGAAGCTCAGCTTTCTTCCCCAAACAAGCCATATTTCATGGATTCTAGAATTCACATTTAACGTCTCTATGCATTGTAAATTGCTTAATTTCTAGAAATATAACATGCAGTTGATAAAAATGAGTTGGAATGATGAGCACAGGTAGAAAAGCCCAGTACCCATACTTGGGAACAACCTCACTACACTAGAGGGACAAAAAATGTACCAACCCAAAAGATAAATCCAAAGAGCTGGATTTTGAGTACAAAGTTTTAAAGATAGCTTAATAATATTTTTATTTGTATCTTTCTACTTATGAGAAATAGGAAAATGCTAAGGCATGATATATGAGAAAACTTTAAGTTTCAAATAGTCTAAAGGAACTCTTTCAATAGCGATAAACTAATAATTTTACATTACCATGGTATTAAGCCAGAATCTTTCTAAGAGGTAGACTTACAACTGATGACTTTTATGTAATGATGTACAATATCTGCTGCTTCTCTATGACTTTAGATCATGAAGGTCTTTGGGTTACCAGGTCTTCAAGCAACAACTCTCAATGACATTGGAGTATACACTCAATTCTGACTACATCTGTGCTTTTTTTTTTTTTAAATTTCCAGGAGACAGCATATATTTAATCAGATATCCTCAACCAATTCTGCTAGAGGGAAGAAAAAGAGGGTCCCAATAAGTTATAAGAGGCACTTAGTATACAGAGTAAGAACTAGTTTTGGTACCTATCTCCGCAGAGTAATTCAATGTAGAACTCAGAAAACTGATGAATTGAATATTATTGCCATCAGCAATGACAGCTTAATGAGGGCCAAGTAGGCATTTAAAAGGTAAGCAATACAAACAACTGCTCAATGGATGCTTCTGAGGAGTAGAGAAGGTTGCTCTCAGCTGAAAGCATGTTATTTTCACAACTAAAGGCAGAGATTTTTATGGAGCCATGTCTACTACAATCACAGAAGGCATTCAACACTCGGAAAACATTTCTTTCACATTTCCTACATTATACAATGACTATATGAGGTCACAGCAAATGGGACTATATCAAAGTTACCTGCAGAGAGTGTTAAAAACAGTTGCAGAGAGGCATCCCTCAAGTGAATCCCCCACTGGGGGTGGGGCTAGAGAATTTGTACTTTCAAAACTCCCTATTTCTGATGTGTTCTCCTGAGTAACACCTAAAGAGTTAATATGAAAAAGTACAAATGTAATTTATGTTGGTAAAGTAGAAAGTCTTCGTGACATTCAAATGGAATTTTAAGTGATTGCACACTGAGACTGACACCTCTGGGTAAGGAGTGCATTTGTTCTGATGTAGATCTCACAGCATAATTTGAAGAGGAAAACTCAAGAAGGCAAGGTAGAAATGCAGTCAGGAACACAACAAAGAGAAAAGAAGTCTGGATCAGAATCAAAAGAAGCACACTTCAATGACCCATGTAATGGGGAGGCCACATAGCAGAACCAGTATCTTCATTTACTGAGATGCTGCCGCTGCTGCTGCTGCTGCTGACAATGGCCATGATGATATAAATTACTAATACCTCTTTTTTAAGATCTTTCAGCAGACCACCTATAAACATTTTCAGACTCAGTTCTCCACTAATTTTTCTGGTTTTATTTACTAGAACCCTGAATTAAGTAACCACAAGCTGGATACTGCTTGTTGATTCTAATACATCCTCCCTTGTGCCATAGAACCTGAATTCCTGGAAACTACATTGCTGGGGATCCTTCTTTCAGTAAGATTCAGCCAATGAGAGACCCTTGTGTGGAAATCAGAAGAGAAGAAAGAAGGTAGAGCCAGATCCCTCTGACAAGAGATATAGGCCCTTTTGAAGACTAGAATATGTCAGATGTGAGCTTTACTGGAACCTTCTCAGGTTCCCCATGAGGACCACCTGCTTAGAATCTTCAGACAACTGAGATAACTGGCAACAGCTTACCTGCAATTGTCACACTCTCTTATTTCTGAAAGCCCAAAGCGGCCTCATTGTCTTTTCCTCCCCAGCCTTTTCAATGGTAGCAAAACCACATAATCCTGTCTAGAAAACGGTTTCCTATTCAATATTACTAGTGTAACTTCTGTTATCCTGAACTCCAAAGAGCACAACCTTGTAAGTAATGGTTTTCAAACATAAGTGTTCATAAAAATACTTTGGAGAACTGTGTTAAAAAGTCAGTTTTAGCAGTGCTAGAGTAAACCAAGTAAGCTGCATTTTTATCAAGCATCCCAGGTGATCAGAAGCAGGGGTCCTGGGTCCACACTGAAAAATCACTGTTTTCACACACAGGTGAGGACCCTGAGCCCTGTGGCACCAACCAATTTCCGTGAAGACTATTCTGGTTCTCAGATAAATTGTTCCGTGTGAGCATCACTTTTTGCAAATGAGTAGCCAACACCAAGTCTATTTATACAAGGAAGAAGTGTGACCATCATGTTCTTCAAATTGTTCACTCAATGCAAACACATGATCCCTGAGAAATTGCTTATCTAGGAGATGTGGTAAAGTTTACAGTTGAAGAGTTCATGGTTGGACCTGGGATCAAATTCCAGCTCTGCCACTTATAGATGCATGACATGATGCATGAGACAACATTTCTGAACCTCCAGTGACTTATCTGTAAATACCTACCTCACAGAGTTGATCATTGGACACATAGCAGGATTACTGTCTACCCTTCTATTCATATTCTGAAGTCTATTTCTAATGTATTTATTATTTTATCATCATACAACCTCTGTTTTACAAATAATTATTGATTTCTTGATGATGGCCATTGTTTCTGGAGTATGATGTTGTTTTAATGTATTTTTCTCTAATATCCAGAGCTGTTGAACATTTTTTTCATATATTATATTGGCCATTTTTACTTCTTCTGTCTATTCACTTCTTTTGCTCATTTTTTTGATTGGTGGGAACATAAACTAGAATAATCCCAGTGGAAGTCAGGATGGAGATTTCTCAAAAAAATAAAACTGGAAAGTTCATGTCTTAGTTACTTTTCCCTCATTACTGTGACAAAATACCCAATACCCAAAGTTAAAGGAGGAAAGCTTTATCTAGCTCACAGTTTGTGGAGATTTCAGTTCATAATCAGCTGGCTCTAAGGTAGGGTGGCGTGGCAGCAGGGCAACTGCTCATGGCCATGGAGGACAGCAAAAACAACAAGAGCAACAAGTGGAAGAGCACAAGGGAAGACTCTTTCTATCCCTTATACTGTATGTAGGCCACCCACCCTAGGTGTGTAACCATCAGTCCATTAGAGACAGTGTAGGGAAAAACGAAGCCCAAGATGGCTATACTATGGTTCAGGCTGGGAGAGGGGTGATTTCTGGGGGACATGAAGTCCCAAGTTGGCAGCGCTCCAGCACAGGCACAGTTTGGGGTCTCAGTATAAATCACATGAATAACCAAGCTCGATACTGGCAAAGAGCCACTATTGTGTGCAGCACTATAAATGTAGACTGCTTCAAGAGTATGTGATTAGCTGGGGTGTTGAGGACTGCTGCGAGTGTGTGCAGCTAAATAAAGAGATGGATTATGGCCAAAAGTGTGGGCAGGTGCACAGAGAGGTGAGCTGAGCTAAGCTGCTGAGAAGCTGAAAATAAAGGCATACAAGATATTCCCACAGCTCTGCATCTCTTTTTCAATCTGCTGTGTCTCAAGGGAACCTTCCCAGTTCGAACTGGCAAGAGGATATCCAGTTACTTCTGTTCATGAAAGTGTAAAAGACATGCTCTTCCAGTGATACATGCATGCCAATGTTTACAGAAGCACAACTCATAACAGTTAAATCTTGAAAGCAATCTCTATGCCCATCAGATGAATGAATGAAGAAAATGTGGTACTTATGCACAATGGAGTACTACTGTGTGAAGGATAAACTTGAGCCATTTGTAGAAAAACGGTTGCACCATGAGGCTACTACGTTAAGTGAAATAAATCAGACATGCACTTAAATGTCACATGGTTTCTCTTGTATGAGAACCCAAAATATAAATAAACTGCAAAATAAAAGGTAGATAATACAAAGTAGAGAAATAGATCTTTTGCAAAAGTAGAGGGCACTGAGAGATAGAGGAAGGCAGAAAGGGGTAAGGGGAAAGAACAAATTATTATCGACCACCAGATATATGTCATGGTCTACATTATATCTAAACAAAGGAAAAGTGCTTAACTCATATTCTCACAAACATATTCCCAGTGGCAGGAGCAGCAACTAAGATGAGTGGCTTTCTTATAAAGCGAAGGTAGATAAGCAAGCCATAAAGACCAATAGTGGTAGGTTAGAAGTAATACCTCATTTGATAATTGTGATAGGTACTACAAGGAAGACCAGTGTAGTGGGAAAGAACTGGTTAAGTCCTACATCTTGTTGACCTACCTAGTTTTTTATTATTCAAAAACAGCTTTGCACGGAGTTTTGACTCTTGGCGCATACCTCTAACAATGTAATCTCACTGCCACTTGATAGTAGGGAGCATTATTAATTTGAGGCTTTCATTCCCATTTTCTATCTTGTGAAATGTTTCCCAGGTTAGACTGCCAACACTCAAGGAGAAAAGCTCTGGATATCCATTAATTTCCCTACCTAAAGCACAGCAGTAGTTCATACCTCTCTTGGTTCCCTGAGTGAGTGGCTACTGCACATTATAACAAGGTGTCACTCCTGAGAGTCAGAGATAACCTGAGCCTCATAGGTGCATAAGACACCTTGTGTTAACTGAAGGAAACCTTTGTTCCCCTCCACAGCCCCATGCATGGGTGAGCAGACATAAAAAGAGATGGCAGAGAGCTTAGATTTGCACTTTTATGCATTTGTAGTGTCCAGGCCAGACCCTGGAAAATATATGAGCAAAATTCACCCTCCCCCAACAATTAGCACCTCCCCCGATCATTCTTGCACAATTAACTGCAACATGCTTTTCCAGCACACACATCATCTCCTAGAGAGGTTTTATACTTGCCTACAGTATTCTACCTTTCATGTTCAGTTACTTATCTTTTCAGTTCTACAAATACCCAACATGAATCCAGTGCTTTCTAAAATCCCTGCATCATTAAGTGCCTTGCATGAATTATCATATTAATTCTGCACAGGGACATCATATGCTGCACAGCATACCTTTCCTGCATCAGAGGAGTAAGGAGAGACTTGGAGTCACACAGAGAGAAAGCTGCAGGCTTCACAGCTCACGCTCTTCACCACTACCCTCAACTGCTCACTCACTTTTGTCCTTAGAAAGGAAAGTGTGGCACTGAGTTAGAGCAGTTACTGACAAACATTTTCTGTGCACAAAAAGCAGCCAAATTTGATAGGCGACAGGCAGAATTGACTGTGTGTCAATAAAACTTCACTAACAGAAAGAGGCAGTAGGATGTATGTAACCTGCCATTATAGTTGCAAACCCCTAAATTACTGGAATGTCAACCAAAGAGATATAGGTTATCAGGTTCCTCAAAGATGACCTTGCCTCAGTTGTTTGGAGTTTTTGTGGGACAAAGCTCAGAAGGAAGTTTCTGTGCCTTAAACTCCAAGTTTTGCTGCAGTGGTGCTGCAGTTTGGATCTTAAGTGTCCTCTGAAGTCCCATGTGGTAAAGCTTTGTTCCTCAGCTTGGTGTTATTGAGAGGTGGTGGAAACCTTGAGAAGTGGAGCCTAGTAGGAGGAAGATTTTAGGTTGCATCGCTGCTGTAAGGTGAACAGCTTTGCTCCTCTAAGTGCTCTTCCTGTGACTTGCTGCCTCATTACAGGCCCAAAAGCAATAGGACCAACAAACTAGGAACTGATACCTCCAAACCTATGAGCTAAAATAAGCCTTTTACTCTAGTAAATTAATTATCTCAAGTGTTTGTTACAGCAACAGAAAGCTAACACAACCAAGCAAGGTATAACTGAGGTGAACTCACTGTTCATCTGTCATTTATAAGACAGAACTCAGATTCATCAGTTTTCCCACTGCAAGGCCTCTGCCCTACCTAACACACCTACCCAGAAGCTGGGACAAAAATACCTCACTTAAAGGAGGAGAGGTTTACTTTTCGCTCATGGTTTCAGAGACTTTAGTCCGTGATCAACTGGCCCCAAGGCAAAAACATCATAGTAGAAGGGCATGGTAGAGGAAAGCGCTGACTTCATGGTCCCTCAGAGGAAGTACTCCTGACAGAGAGGCCAGGACCAGATGTAGTCCTCAAAGTCATGCCCTCATGACCCACCCAGACACACCTAGAAGTATGCTTTACTAATCTGCTAAGTGTCTCATAGTCCAGTCAAGTTGCAATCAAAATTAGCCTCAAGTATGGCCATTCATTACCCTTTCATAGCCAGTTGCCCTCTGTGCTTCTTACCATGTGAGCCAACTTACGTTCTCCTTCTCTTCCTTGTACCCCATTCTGATAATTAGCTGTGGTGTTAACTTCCACAAGAAAGTCCAAGCAGATTGGTTCAGCACAGTTCTGGGTGTGTCTGGCTCACTGATTTACTGAAGATGGAAGACCCATCCTGGGTGTGGGTGATGCCAACTAATAAGCTTGCAGCCTGGATGAAATAAAAAGGGAAGAAGAAGGAAGTCTTAATTCTGGTTTTTCAGAGGAGCTTCAGTCTCCACCATTGTCTTTGGATATCCATCTCCAAGATACCAGCACAAACCCTTTGACCTTCCAGTTGAGACTTTTCAGCCTTCCAATGCAGACCCTTTGGCTTCTTCATATGCACTTGCACAGGACTCTGCAGTGAGCTCCAGGCCTTTGATTTTTGATTGGATCACCCAGTTCTCCAACAAGCAGATGGCCTTTTGCATTCTTCCACATCTGACTCTGCAGATTTAAAATTATATTAAAGCTGTTCCTCCAACTGACACACCTATCCTTTTATGGGTGAAAGTTACCCAGAAACAGAAAAAAAAAAAACCTAGGAAAAACAACTGGAGAATTTAAACATTGTCTGCTGGTAAGAGTAATTACTACATGAAGAAATGCTCAGCATCACTGACTGTTAGGGAAATGCAAATTTATACAACACAGAGATTCTGTCTTACTCAAAAAAGAGTGGTCACCATCAAGAAGTCAAATAATAAGCAAGGATATGGAGAAAAAGAATACTTCAGCATTGTTGGTGGGAATGTAATCTAGTGCAACCACTGTGAAATCAATATAGAGATTCCTTGAGAAAGTAAAAGTAGAAATTCCATTTGACTCTTCTAGATAACTTTGCAGAAGAGTTAAAGACATCATATTATATGATCCATGCATACCCATATTTATAGCAGCACAATTCATGATGGTCTATGTCCATCAACAAATGATTAGATAAAGAAATGTGGTATTCACACCCAATGGGGTACTACTGTGTCATAAAGATAGCATCATTTGTAGGAAAATAGATGCACCTTGAGACCATAATGTTAAGTGAAATATATCAGAGATACAAGCTTAAATATCATATGGTATCTCTTAAATGAGAAACTCAAATTATAAATAAAGAGCAAAATAAAAGATACATAACTGGAAGTAGCAAGCTAGATCTTTCTCAAATGGAAAGTAGATCAAGAGATGGATGGTGGTGGGAGGTAGGCCAGGGAAAGGGATGAAAAGAGAAATTAAACTGTGTTATGTACCTGTACCGATTCCACACAAGAAATGTCAACATTATGTAATGCAAACATGTACCAATAAAAACTAAAAAACTTTTAAAAGACTAATATTTGGTAGATATGTATATGGAGCATTTACCATTCATGTGCAATGACCAGGCAACACAGTAACAATTATATATATATATATATATATATATATATATATATATATATATGATGCTGAGATAAACATTTGATGCTGAGATAAACATTTCAGTAACAGTGTTTGATTATAATAATAAGCTATGTTCACACTCCCAGTTTTCAGTTTGCTGCACGTGAATCATGAGTGTGTCATCTCACAATTAACTGTCATGATACAAAGCAACCCCTTTCCATACTTGCCTTTTTCAGATAATCCATATAATGGCCACATCAATAAAAGAGAAAATCTCCTTGTTGTAAATCAGTACATTATGGTACGAGTGTAACACCAGGCTTGGAGTGAGAAAATTAATTGCAAAACATTCATCAATGTGCCAGGCACCGTACTAAAACAGATTGCATGAATTATCTCATATTAACCTCTGCAACCTCAGGATGTAAGCACGACTATTATTTCCATATCACTAATGAAGAAACTGAGGTTTGCCTTCATAATAAGTTTTTTTTTCTTTCTTCCATGATAGTGTAAGGTTTGATTGTCATTTCTTCACAAGAAAAATTATTATACTTTTGGAAACTGACAGATACGTTTAAAAATTTTCTCACCTCTTGGCAGAAGATCAAGGTTGTGCATAAACCACACATGGGCTCCTTGGGGACCATCACTCAACTCTGATGTCAACCTCATCTAAGAGCTGAATTATCAGAGTGGCCAGCATGGCAGCCACTGACAGTGCCTTCATAGAGTTAGAAAGAAAACAGTCAGGAGCAAAGACTTGGGTGTATACATGGAACACTGGTGGACATTAAAAGTACCATGTTGATTTTGATTTTAAAAATAGGATTGAAGTATTTGACAACATATGCTTAACATAATTTAAAGGGATGTCTTCCAATGATATAACTAAGACCTGATTTGTTCTTACATTTCTAGTCAGGGTGAATGTGTTTTGTACCGACCTATGATTGAAAGAACTCTAACCCAAAAGTAAACTCATGAAACTGCTTCCACAGAAAACAGCAACACACATTTTTAAAAACAGATATACAATAAAGAAATATGAATTAAATTATTAGAATTATTGCTGTAGTGAATGGAAGGGACTGGAACTAGGGATGAGGGATACAAGTAAAGAAATAAAGAAAATATCATAGGTCTTGCAAAGAGTAATGAGGACCATGAACCATAAACTGAGAAGTGTCATTATACAAACTACTGGAAGTGAGGGCCAAGAAAAAAATTTTTTCAAGAAAAAGCAAAAAACAAATCTCCTTTATCTAAATGATAGTCAAACAATGAAAATGAGGACAAAGAAGAGATTTGTACAGGAAAAGGGTGGGAATTGATGTAGTCTGAATCAGCTACAACTTCAAAACCATACAATCTGAACTTCTAGAAAATAAAGAATGCCTGCAATGTAGCCTTGACAAAACAAGGGCACAGCCATCGGCAATGCAAAATTACTTTTATTGAGCTATGGCCTTGGCCCTGCAATATTTTCTCAGGGATAATCCGACAGCTCAATAATAGATTGAAGAGACATAGCCATTAATACATCCACTGTACTAATCCATTTCTTAAATTAACATTGTATAAAATTAAATGTCACACAAACAAGATATACTTGCTCATTAAATATAGTTGAAGAGAGGGAAAGGGTAGTGATCTCTGGGACTAATGGGTGCCCTTCATCAGGCCAGATATATTGAGACTCTTTGTGGCACTGGAGAATGCAAATGGAGGGAAAATTGTGTCATGTTCCAGTTAGATATGGGAAAAAATTAAAAATTACATCATGACATAAAAGAAGTCTTTGTTCCCTCTCAATTTTCCAAACACTGCATGTTTCATCATCTCTGGAGGATGAGTCACAAAACATCTTAAAAGCCACAAAATACTGAACAAAGGAAGCAGAGAGAAAGAAAAAAAGAAAGAGAAATTGCTCTCCTACACAGTTCATCTGACTGTGAAGCATCGAGAGAATTCATCTACTTTCAAATATATGCCTGATAGCCTGCTTTCAAAATAAAGCACCCTACTATTGCTGTCACCATCTATCACCCCACTACCTGAGATATCAATGTGACAAGAACAGTATATAGGAACTGCTTTGCTGCATAAGAGGTACACCAGCATCTGATGGATAATGTGAAAGCAACTTCTAAATAGGTGATAATACTGACAATTTCAAGAATGAGGTTGGACTTCATAGGACTGAAACTAAATAGCTAAGGTATCTCCCAATCCAGTATTTGGGACCAGGTTTAATTCTTGGTCACCATCACCATCATCTACCCATGAAATAAAGAGTATGGCATCAGAAGGGTGGGGCAGAAGGTTGAAAGGCCACCAGCGGAAGGGGAAGGAAAGCCTGGAATTGAATTCTAACTTTGTCATTTGGCCTGTTGTGTGATCTTGATCAAATGATTTCTATTTGAAGAGCTTAAAATGGCAGAAATAATAGTACCATAGATCAGAATTAAATTAGGTAAGATATGTACAGTTGTCCCTTCAGAATCCGTGAGGGAACTGTTCCAAACTCCCACACAGATATAAAAATCTATGATCAGGCTCCTTATACAAAATGGCATACTATTTATACACAACCTATGTAAATCCTCTCATATACTTTAAAGTGTCTCCAGATTGCTTATAATGTAAATTCTATATGAATAATGTTATCCTGTGTTTTTTGGGGAATGACAATGATATGTACTGTGCATATTCAGTACATGTGCAATT
>RJWT010036573.1:0-13236 GCA_004365215.1 Cuniculus paca | reverse complement strand
AGGGCTGAGTAATAGACCAAGCCACTTAGTGTGTGAGGGTGGGAGGGATCATTTCGTCTGCCTGGGCCTTGGTGTTCTCATTTGCAACATGAAGGGGTTGGGTTGAACTACAAAACTCCCCCTTATCTATGGGGGGAATATATTCCAAGACCCATACTGCGTGTTGACTAAAAGACTAAAACTGCGAGTAACATCAAACCCTATTCTTTCCTGTACATTCAAGCCTGTGACAAACTTAACTTATAAACGGGGCACAATAAGAGACTGATAATAATAACTAGTAATCTAGTAATAAAACAATGATAGCAATACACTGCAATAAAAACTATGTGATAGTGCCCCCCTCTCTTAATATCTCTCTCTCTCTCTCAAAATCTTCTTGTGTTGTTGTCCTCATCCTTGGGTTGACATGCAGTGTCACCATGCCTGTGTGATGAGATGAAGTGAGTTGAGTGATGTGACCTCATGCTGGCCTGATGCACTAAGCTATGACCAACCTTCTGGCAACACATCAGGAGGACTATGTGGGGCATTTAGGCGCTGGACAGCAAACAATTTCATCACTCACTCATTAGAGTTTTAAACTTATGAATTGTTTCTGGACATTTCCATTTAATTTTTTTGGACCATGATTGGTCACAGGTAACTCTAACCGCAGAAAGCAAAACTGCAGCTGAAGAGGGATTTCTAGGGCCAGGGATATAGCTCAGCGGCACAAGCACCTGCCTGAAGAGGGACTGCTGTACCTCTAAGGTCCTGTCACATTAACATCCCAAGGACAGAGAAGGGACTAGCACTCAATGTAATGCTTAGGGACAGCCCGGCAAAACACAGTACAGAGTTAGAACTTGGACTGTCTTTGAGAAGCACCAGGACAAGGTGAGAGGCTCTCCTACCACCAGCAGACCTGTTTCCCGTGATCACACACATCCTGAGCTTGTTGCCCTGTGCACATAGTGGGACCAGTGGGTTCCATGTTGGGTCACCCAATCCTGGGCCCAGTGCTTCTGCTCGCCATGGGACTTCAAGGGAGTTATCTTTCTGCCAAGCCTGTTCCCTCACTTCTAATAATCTTTGCCTCCTCCCTGCCCCAAGAGGAAGCTGTGAGAATTCACTGAGTAATGTCCACAAAGCACTTAGCTTGCAAGAGAAAAATACCACATAAATAGAAGATGATGATGATTGTTGTGACAGCTGCTTGATTCCCTTAACTCTTCCTCAGCCCTTCATTTGCTGTTGATGGAAATTAACCTCTTGTGAGTCACTATTGTCTTGTTCTCAAGGTTCAGTTAAGAGAATTCCCCTCAAGCATCATGTTCATACCCAGCTGGGTGCCCCACTAAGGAGATGTCAGAGAACAAGACTAAGAAAAGATGATGTCACAACCCCCCAGCACCTGATTCCAGTTTGCTTTTTTTCTACTAACTTGTCCTTTCTTTTTTTTTTTTTTTTTTTTTTTTGTGGTACTGAGAATCAAACTCAGGACTTGCCAGGTAGGCGCTTATGCTGCTGAGCTATATCCCAGGCCTTAGCTGTAATTTTGTAAGGGCAGGGACATCTGTGCAACCTAGTTGAACAACTGTAGGGGGCACCATTCACCAGCATTTAGTTGACATTCAACAAACATTTGCTAAATGAATGCCACATAATTCCCAGTTAATACTTGGTGGGAACTAATTAATATTCACTATGTGAAAGCCGTTTGATTGGTTGGTTGGTTGTTGTACTGAGGAATAAACCCAAGGCCTTCACACAGAGCTATATCTCCAACCTTTTTTTTTTTTTAATAATCTTTTATTTTGAGATAGGATCTCACTAAGTTACGCAGGCTGGGCTCAATCTTGCAATCCTCCTCTCTTAGCCTCTCAAAGTGCTAGGATTATAAGTGTGCACCACCTCACCCAGCTATTTTAGATTCATTGTTTCATTACTCTCCTCAGCAGACCCATGGAACCAAAATTATCTTTCCATTTTACGGTTGGGAAAACTGAGGCTCTGTGCTATAAGAATTTGAACTTGGATGTGTTTGACTGGGCTCCAGCCACAGTGCCTTGAATACAGGAAGTGAGCAAACTCCTTGAACCAAGATAAACTAAGATATCGTTTTTTACAGATGTTTCAGTTAGACCAACAGGGGACTAGAATGGGAAAGACATTGCTTGAAAGTAAAAGAGGCCTCATCAAACCAAGGCGCTTAGATGCACGCACTGGCTGAGAAAGAGCCCGCGATTCAGCAGGTTCTCAGAGCTTTTGAGAGAGCCTATGGAGCCGAGGCTTCCTGTCTCCCTTCCTTTCTGCCTATTTTACCACCACCATCCAGGCCCCATCACATACGCATGAGCTCTCCCTGCAAATACAAATATGCAGATATACGATCTGCATTCTCCTTTACCAGGGAAACTCCTCAGTTTTGAGAAGACTGGTGAGAACTGACAAACAAGATCATGGGTAACATGAACTACACAAAGAACACTGAGTGGTTTTTGCCTTAACAGTTCTTAAACTGAAGCATATAGGAAATCGCCTGCTTCTACATTCCCACGGAGGACATTTTCCTAGGGCGAACAGTATTGGCAGGGCTCCCCAGGCATGGGTTGACCCAGGTTCAACCCTTGCAGTACCCGAGCTTGGTTGACCTTCATTAGTCTTTGATATAGGAACAATAATCTCGGGGCTGGTATCAGAAGGAATGAGCGCTTTCAAGCCCCTACAATAGCTTTGTTTGAGTAGCAATCTTTAGGAAAGCCCATGGGAAGAAGTACATATTTACTTAGGCCTTTAGCGCTGGCAAAGGAATTTTTGACAGTTGCAAGCCACTTCCAGCTGAATGTAAATGCCACAGTGTGGTGACTCCCCTCACCGGGGTGTCCTGTCAAGTCAGCAAGCTGCTCACAGCTGCCCTAACTGCTTCCTGGAGTTCCGAGATGGAACTGTTGGGCCCACAGACTCCCTCTTGTTCTTTCCACAGATCTGCCTTCCTCAGCTCTCCCAACCTTCAACGGGGAGGGGGGGGTCTAATTTCACCAGGAAAATTTCACCTATGGAATAGCATCATTGACCAGGGGACTCAGGACAAAAATTTGTTCTTCAGCTTGTAAGCCTAAATCTCAGCTCTGCCAAAGCCTGCTATATTGATTGGGTAGGGCTACCATAACTACAGCCCAGAGACTGGGGAGCTTAAACAACAGAAGCTTCTAGTTTCACTCTTTTGAAGGGAGGGGTGTTGGGTCAAGGTGTCAGCAGGTTTTGTGCCATAGGAGGCCTCGTTTTGTATCATTGAAGACTCTCTCCTTGGCTTGCACATAGCAGCCTTTTTGCAGTGTGCACACCCTTGTTGTCTTTCTTATGCATTTGAATTTCCACCTACACCAGTCATATTGGATCATAGCCTACCTAATGGCCTCATTTTAACTTAACCAGCTCTTTAAAAGACCTGTCTCCAAATACTGTCCCATTCTGAGGCACAAAGAGTTGGAATTCAACATATGACTTGACAGGACACAGTTAGGCCACTAGCACCTACCTTGGCCAAGTCATTTTGCCATGCCATCTTTATTTCCCTCATTTGGGACCATTTTCCAATGTGCCTCAAGGAAGGCCTGTGTGTAATAAATAGAAGGACAGAGCAGCAGGCAGTGAAGAGCCCACCGTGAGCTGTCCTTGCTGAGCAGCTGGTGGTAGGGGACCCACAGGCACTGCCAAGCCATCGCCATTGCCTCTTTGGAATCCTCGATCCACATTTCTAAAGGTTTTGTGAGCAATTTGGATTTAGACACTTTCAAGTGAGCTCAGCCCTCTTTCAGTTAAAGGAGGCAAAATTCCTGTCTCCACAAAATATCTGAGATTGCTTCTTTTCATTAAGTTATTTCTGGGCTTAGAGGGTAAAGAATTGTGGTAATAATATCATTTGATTTGTGGCATTTTGGACTGGGAGGGCTCTGGATTGCTGATGCTATGTCCACTACCTAGGACCGGGCTAAATTCAAATGCCCAGTCCTTTGGTGGAGGAATTTCAAGTGAGCTTGAAGTTTCAACTGGATTTGGAGATTTCAGAGGAGCAGGACCTCCTCACTTAGCAATATGCTCTTGTTGCTTCTTCTCAGTAAATATCTCAGATGTATTTATGTCTTGGTAAGCCACTGGGAGAAAACAGCCCACACTAAAGCAAACAGAAAAAGCCATCCCACAAATTTAATCCAATATGAAAACCATTTTTGATGTGGAAAATTTCTTCTTAATAGAGAAATGGAAAATTACAGATATAGAATCATATAACCTCAGAGCTGGAAGGAAGCTTGGAGGTCATCAGTTGAACCTGTCCTTACCTCTGGAATGCATGATACAAAGTCCCTGCTGCTCTCTATGTGGACAGTGCTGAGACAGGGCCCTTTCTCAGCAACTCCAAGGAAGTTTTCCATTCATTGTTTGAAGATTGTTAGGCAGTTCTTATATTGAACCAAATACTCCTTCCAGAAACTCCCACCCTTTAGTACTAGTTTGAGTAAGTCTTCCTCTCCTCCAGGACCAGTGGTTTGTGTAGTTTAAAGCTGTAAATTTGTCCCCCCTGGGTCTTTCTCCCCGAGCTATGTATTCCCAGTTTCTCCCACTATATAGTACTCCAGCACTAAACTGGGTCAGACATGGTGTCAGTCTTTGGTGTGTAGTCTTCCCAAGGATTCTTTCTCTGGCTTTGAAAAGTAGATCTACGTCAGGGATAGAGGCAGAACATTCATCTCAGGGATGACGCAAAGACACAGACAGAGCTTCAGTGACATTTCCGCAGGTTCTTTCACTGGAGAAGGGATATAAGTCATGTACTATCAAACAGAAGGATTTTTTTTTAAGGTTTTATCAAGTTTCAGTATTTTTAGGAAATGGAAATAACATGGTTGACTCAAATCCAGAATGAGCCCAGGGCATTTTCCCAGGACAGGGCTGGGTTCTTGCTAATTCAGTGACATATCTGAATTTAAAGTATTTTCCAATCACCCATGAGGACATCAGAGTTGTTCCTTCAGGCAACTCCTGGTGCTTCCTTAGTCCCGGTTCTATCCACTTAGGCAAAGTAGCCCAGGCCAGTGCAGGAGAAGAGGACATGGGTACTCAAGGCAAAAGTTGGCACAAATAACCCATGTTCAAGCCTTACCTATTGTTATGCTGGAAAGATAGCTGTTCCACCATCCCATTTCCTATAGCTTAGTGCCCAGTGGGACGGAACACACTTGTGAGCATGTACACAAGTATATATGGACACAGACACACACACACTCATGCTCAAGGCCTTGCCTCCCAGCTCCCCCACTTGCATTCAGCAGTCCCTCAGGAGCAAATAAGATTGGGGTCTTTATAAAAAGAATCCTGGATTCTCCTTGGAGGCTGAATGATTTTATGGTAGACGCAATTTTGAACAGCCAGCAAAACAAGACAAAGGTCTTATTTGGTTTATTAAACCCAAGTTACGCCCACTGTCCGTCAGCCAAGCCGTGTTAATCAGTACCCAGAGATTTGAACAGAATCTTTACCGAATAAATCTGTGAAGATATTCTTGCTGCATTACAATGGCAGTATAGTTTCTGGTGGGAAGGCAAAAATTACTAAGACATTAGGCAATAATCTTGCCCATAAAATGGAGAGTAGTCCTTGCCCAGAGATAGGAGCAGTTTTTAATTCTTTAAAGGGAAATTTATACATACTAAAAATGATTGCCAAAATAATGTTAAATGGGGGAAAAGGCATTATGAATAAAAATACCAGAAGAAAGCCCTCTCCCCAACTCCTTTTTATATTTCCAGGGAAACACAAAAAGAGCAAAATTGCATGATTTTAAAACTAGAGTATCCTATTTTCTAAACATCATACATCAAAATTTGAGAATGCAAAGGAGTCTAATTACAACACCCAGGAGAATGATTATGAAATACTGTACCAATAATGGTTGATAACTACACAACCTATTTAATGAAACACACACACAAACCTTTGACCAGTAGCCTGGGACTGACGTTAGAAGATCACTGTCAGTGTGATAAAAACCTGGGGACACACCTCTGAAATGGAGGAAGGTCGTTAGAGAGACAGGTGTCTTGCCTTTGATGCTTGCTTCTGAGAAGCCCAGCCCAAGCAAGACTAGAAATGATCAAGCATTGTTCTGATAAGGGCTCTCCTTGATTTTCCTGGTTTATCATGCAGTCCATTCTACTGGGCCTCTCATCCTCCCCTGGTTGTCAAAATTGTGGGAGAGACATTCTCTGGACTGTATGGTGCTGTGTTTCATGTGGAAAATGATCCTCCCAAGGCGCTGGAAGAAATGAAGAGGCAGATTTCCTGTGCAGCAGGGACCCCAAGTGAAAGGGGGTTTAACTGGGTACACAGGAAAGATTGGGGATTGGTGGTTAATTCAGAAAGGTGCTCACGGTTTAACTGTGGGCATCTAAAGGGTTAACTCAACCCTGAGGATTCCCTCACATTCTTTTCTTTTCAGTATCTTATAATGATAGGTTGGACCTGTTTTCTTCCTGCTTAGAAAAGGAAGAGAGGAGGAAAGCACTTGCCTTCTTCTGATGCCTAGAGTTACTACCTTCAATGGAGGAACTGACTTTTTAGACAATTAGAAGACAATGAAACCTATGGCACCTAACTGGGTTTTTCCAAATCTCAGCCTCTCCCTTATAAGCTGTGCAACCTCAATATTTCTGAGTCTCTGTTTCCTTATTTGTAAAGTGAAGCTTAGAACCCATCTCAGAATTGTTGACGCGGATTAGTTAAATGAAGTTCAAATTTTATTCCAGTAACTGGCACAAGGCATCCAGGAAACAGTAGCTATTATTATGTAATTGACTTTTCTTTGCCGATTCATTCATAAGCACCTGGGATTTTGTGCAGAAGAATCAGTATGATGAAAATTGTTGTATAAGTGGGCATTACTAGAGTCAAAGCATAAAGACACAATTTAGTAATCAAGGGCTGAAATCCACGTGACTCTTCTGCGATTCCGGACAGTTTAAATTCCTTTAAGATCCAGTTGGTAAATGTCTGCTATGATATAATGGGAAGGGCCGGGGAGCTAAGTCAGATCCACCTGAGTTCCAGGTCTATCTAGCCATGTAACCATGGAAACATCACTTAAAACAGAATAGGACATTTGTAAAGCATTTACATGTTTCCATAATTTTACAATTCCATCTTTTCTTTCCATAGTCAATCGTAGGCATTTCTTTCCACAGAAACAAGAGCAGCAGCAGGCCATGGGGAGCGCTCTGAGCATTGGGCTTGTTAAATGAACACCTGAATGGACTCATTCTCTTCAATATCCTGCCCCCAGGATTCCTTTATTAGCTCCGCTTTCCTTATAGATACTCCTTAGCCCCTGCCACCCTGCACAGGGACCTGAGATGTCACTGTGTTATATGGACAGGGATGGAAACTTCATCAGCAAATAGCCATGACCTCTTGTCTTCAACTATTCTTTCCTCCCTGTACATATTCTGATGACTTCAGTCACCAGAATCCTTGGGGGGCAGGTTTTCCCCAGTGTGGTTCTGTATGAGAAATCATGTGTTTTTAATGCGTGATCCCATGCAGGTGGGTGAGCAGGGAGGGAACATGGCCAGCACATGTACTGACTTTGGCCACTATGAACTTGGGCATCAGATGAGTGTTTGGTCCTGTCCAGGAAGTAGCTGGGCTGTGCAATCAGATATGGAGAGGAAGTTTATCCACAGGAGGGTCCCACACGATACAGTGCCAGGAATGGGGTGACAGGAACACCAGCCTGCCAGAGGAGCTGTTTAAAGTGAGCAGCTAGAGATAACCCTAGCCTACACTTTTCCCCCTACCCCCAGGAACTGGAAGGGTCCCACACAGGTGTCACTGTGAGTCCAGCCAGACCTTACTGAATCACTCTGTCCATTTTAAAGAAAGGGATCTGGGAAATGTTTGTGACTCACTAGTTCTTCATATTTTAGTTTCCTTGTTGTAAATGTACCTATTTATGGAATAAAAGCATACCAATTAGCACATCGATTGAAAAAAGTTTCCACTGACAGTGGTGACATTGGACATAAGACAGTGAAATTATAAAACTTCTTTCCTCACAAGGTCTTCTCAAAAGTCTCATTTGTTTTCCATTCTCTTTGATGCGTCGTTCGTGGTGGGTGCTTAGCAAACATGAATTGTGTGTCACTATTAGTAAATAAATGAGTGGATGTGGAACATGAAGATCGTCCTGGATCTACGAGAATAGAGCCTGAAATCAGCAACAGGCCACAGTGGGAAAAGCCCCAGGACAGACAGAGCTTTACCAACCAGTCTTGCAATTGGGGTAAGTCATTTAAACTCCATGACCTTAAGTTCTGTGGCTGGAAATGGGAATCATCTCCTGCTTTAATAAGCAGCTTGGAGAAACTACACAGGTTTTATATTTGAAAGTGCTTTCGTGACTGATGACAGGCTGTTCTACACATCTAGGATAATCGGAAAGGATTCCAGACCCCATTCTTTCCACCTCCAGCTATGTGATCTTGCTCAAGTCAGCTAACCTAGCCAGGCCTCAATTTTCTTATCTATGACATGGCTATAATCATCATACCAACTTCACTGCATGGTCATAAAACTTAAATGGGGCCACGAACATGTGACAGAGCAAAAGTGAGTTTGTTTCTTTTCTTTGAGTGTCATTCTCTGTGTTTTCTGAATGTGTTGCTATTCTGCATTGCCTTGACTGGTTCCTCTGCCAACCAACCAGTGGGCAAGTAAATTAACGAGGTGATGGGGGATCTCTTGATCTTCCTATTGGTATCATCTGCGGTTATTAAAGCAGGTGCCCGTCTGGTCAGCCTCAGGGCACACATGCAGAGAGCTACAGTTGTATCTCTAGGTTCCTTGTCAGGGATCTGCCACCCATCCAGGATCTGTTCCTAGATTTCTTCAACTTATGTCCTTTGGAGGCACTGACCCATCAGAGCCAGGCTCGGAAGGAACTGACCCAGGAACGCGTGAGGAAAGACTTGGCAGTGACAGCCCCAGCTGCGGGCTCAGGATAACATGGTGAGCTCCCCCACCGCCCCCGCTGCCAGGTCCTCAGACAGAAGCAGAGGAACCCAGTGGGCCTGTTCACTGGAAGCAGCCAGGAACCTGCTTCTCATCTGCTACTCCACAAAGTTTGGATTTTGTTTTGGTTTTCAGTTTTTAAAAAGTCATGTTGAGACTCTTGAATACTATCTGTCTCTGTCTCTCTGGGTCTCTGTCTCTTGTCTCTCCTTTTCTCTGCTGGAGATTTTTTTTTTCTTTTTTTGTGGCACCAGGGATTGAACTCACAACCTTGCGCTTGCCAGGAAGGCACTTAGGCCGCGGAGCTAGATCTCTGGCTGCTCTGCTGGAGATTTAACCCAGGTGCCCTGGCACTGAGCTACATCCCCAGGCCTTTTTCAAATATTTAATTTTTTATTTTGATACAGTGTCTTAAGTCATTAGGTTGCCCAGCCTGAGTTCAAACTTGAAACCCTTCTGCCTCAGCCTTTCAGAGTGCTGGGATTATAAGGTACACCACAGCACCCGGCTTTTTCATCTCTCTTCTTAAACTGCCATATCGATTTCTTGGCCCTGCTGCTTTTATCCACTTGGTAGATGTCACAGTTTCACAGCCATCATACAAGGCACCTTTGTCAGTGTCCTGGTAGGAGCCCTCACAAGATAAAACCTCAAGCGTCCCTCCACCTCTCTGTTCCTGACCACGTGCTAGGTAGGACTTCTCATCCCAGAGCCCTGGGACAAAGTCTCCTGTCTTTATCACTTGTTTTCAGAGGCTAAACACATCTGTTCACTATGTGGACAGACTGTAAACTCCTCTCACAAAGCCCAGTGCTTGAGACAAAATCAGCCCAGGTTCTGCATTTTGTCTGTGTTTCAGCAGCTTTCCTGCTCAATATTAAAAATAACTTTGTCTAGTCCAGCGAGATCAGACCCAGGAGACAGGCGCCTGCTATTCTAATCTCTGCTTCACAAATAGCTCTCGATGGGCTCGAGCCTCGATCAACACCTCCAGGGGCTCCAGTTAGAAAACAGGGCCCTGCCTAGTTACTCCTGAAGTAGGCTCTGTGTCACTGTCCCAGGGTCCCTGAGGTCAAGGTGAGGCCTACACATACCCATTCCCACCATGGACCACTGACTATGCGCCAGAACTGAGAAGCCATCAAGAACACCCCCAACACTTAGGGTCTCCTGTATCTCCCAGGCCAGAACCTACAAAAGCTCAAACTCAACAGCCATAGCAAGCAGGCTGCCCCTACCACCTCTCCCCCTCCTCCAGTCCCTGTCCCCATTTCCACCTCCCTTCCCTTCCTCCCCCACACCCATCTTGCATTCGGTGAAAAACCATAGACCCTTCAGTTGCCAAGGGAACCAAGCCCTTTCTTCCATCCCAGTGACTGGGCTGGTTGGGGCTAAGGAATGGGGCGACAACTGGTGCCCAGCTCTTTGGAACTCCCCACAAGCCTCCCCTACTTTTTCTCTATGGAGGAGGGGGCTGTCCACCCCCACACTCTGCCTTTTCACCCAAGCCCAGCTGGATAGGACGGAGCCCTTGGGCTCTCAGGAGCTCCCCGACTGAGACTCGGGAGATCACACTCCCCGGGCCCTCCTCTAGCCCTGGCCCTTTCCCGAAGACAATAGCCTCCGCGCGAGGGAAAATTCCATTGCCCAGGGTTCAAGTCTCCAAGGAGTTGCTGAGGCCTCTGTTTAGCCTGAAGTGGGCTCTGAGGAGCCCCTGCAGCTGCCTGGCTTGTTTTCCCCCTCGCTGTGCTTTATGTTTAACCCCTGAGCTGCCGATGACTGTTATTCCTCAGCCAGCGCCTGGGAACTAAGAAAGGAAAGAAGAAAGGCTTTGTTCCCTTGGGGGAACTAATTGGGAGAGACAGGCGGTGTGGCCTGCTCAGCTCCACTAGGGAGTGAGGCTCCCACCGCCTCTGGCTGCATACACATCTTACCCCCAACCCACACGCAGGAGGCCAGGAGCACGATGAGCCCAGGGCTGGAGGAAAAGTGAAGCAACTTCAAAACAGTTGTGAGACCGCTGGAGCCATTTTCTCAGGCTCAGAAAATATTCAGGGAGTAAGATGTTGAGAGCTGCAAATGCCTGTTTTTCTTCCTATTTCAAACCCCCAAACAAATGCTTCTTTTCTCCCCCTGCTGTTTCTTTCCAGATCTGCATAAAGAACTTTGGAACAAAAGTAAAATCAAAAGTAAAACAGGAAAATCAAGAAATGATGTTCCTAAATTCTAAGTTTATGAATGGGAGTTATCTCACCACCCCATTTATAAGTTCGCGTAATTTTTTTCTCACTTAGGAATTTAACTTTGTTGCAAATAGGCTAGCAATCAATGAAAAGTTTGATTCATTGCTCTTTGCTTTAAGATGGAATGGATTGATTCCAGGCAGAGATCCATGTAAAACCTAAGGATTATTTTGATCTCATTTAGGAACAGAAGAAATTTCTAAGAAATCAGCAAACCCCTCCACTTGTAGCAAAACAGCCAGCTGTGACCGGTATCTACCCTGAGCACCAAGTTAAAGGCTGCTGGTCTACTCACCTAGAAAATCTGAGGAAAGAAAGTGCCTGTGCAGAGCAGATAAGAGTGCAAAAGTTGTCCCTATACCTGGGCACACTTGCTGCACTCCCTAAAAAAGAGTCCTAAGCCCAGGTGTGGAGACAGGGACAAGGACAGCAACGGATTGGCACAGAGTCCAAAAGTTCACATTGGCACTGAAAGAATGCAGATTGGTACATAATTCAAGAACTTTTCAGTGTGCAATGAAATGAGCTTTATTAAAACTTGAGCTTTGCTGAGGAGTTCCTCGCACACATGCAGCTGTATCTCTGGTTCAGCCCTAGTAATCCTGCTGACACAGAGCCCCACACAACGACTGTCTGTCCTTCCTCTGCTTTGGCAAGTCTACATTTTTCAGGAAGCTGTTGGACAGAATGAAGCAACTGGAAGCTCGAAAGTGTCTACGTGACTTTTAGGGTTGGAGCTTAACCCCCACTCCAGGAATTTCCCAGCAAAGACATTGGGAGTTAGAGTAGCAGATAGAGGGGCGTCAAGTTGGGCCTCGGTACACTTGATCCCTATAATGGCTTCCTCTCCCACCACCCCCACCCTCTCTCGAAGTATGTGCCGCCCCTAGCTCCTGTTCCTCAGTCCAGACTCCAAGCCTGCCTGAGTGGACGCTGGAGAGGTCCTTGAGAAGTGGGCACTGCACACAGTTCCTGGAACAGGCCATCTCAGGGTGGGTCCCTGCCACATGTCCTATATGGAAAAACACCCCTGAACCCCATCCATGCTGACTCTTCATGGGATCATCTGTATTATTTCTTTCAGCTCTGAAACTGCTGACTGTTGGGAGCCTGGCCAAGGTTAAGATGGAGACTCAATGTGGCCATTTTCACAGCCCCAGTGATGAGTGCCAGATTCTCATCAAGTTGAATAGAAGGAAGGAAAGCTCACCAACCCACCAGAATAATAATAGCTAACACAGACAGAGCAATCACACACCAAGACTGTTCTAAATGCTTCATGTGTATTCCTTCATTTTCATCTCATGATAATCCCATAAGGTAAGGACTAGTAGTTTTCTATGTTACAGATGAGGAAATGGAAACAAGGTTACAAACCAAGTGGCCCAAAAGACAGCAACTACTCCCAACGAGGCCCCAGTCAAGAATCCTAGGTAAATTCACCCAGAATCCTGTCCTGACGACCACGTGTCTACAATGCAGCATTGTCTGGTTCACGTAGTGCAAAGGAAAGATGCTTAGCAAGGTGGGCATTGTGGTTTGATTGGGTCCATGTAGCTCTGCCCTAGTGGATATGAGCATTGCTGACTCCTCCAGCTCTTGAGCGCCCCCCTCCTCATTGATCTGTCACAAGAGTTCTCTGACCTCTCAGGTCCTGGTCATCTTCTGGTTCTAGGAAGAACATGATGGGCAGCACATGGGGCGTGAGGACAGACCTCAGACAGAGCAAACCTGACAAATCACTACTCACTGCACACATGAGCCTTCGTGGGCACGTTCCAGTGTTTGGGGAAAATGTGTTGTTATGAAACGTGTCTAGGCCATGAGTAAGATGGGGGGAACAGATAGATAGGCACCTTTTTTTCCAGCTAATGAAGTGAGGTTTCACGGAGGAAGTAGACTTTCTTAGTCACACTTCCTGTTTCATACTGACCTTTTTAAAGGA
>RJWT010036572.1:0-13202 GCA_004365215.1 Cuniculus paca | reverse complement strand
TAGTAGGTGGCCAGGGTCCCACTTTGTAAACATTCTGAGACTGTGTAAGAGGAGGGTGAGGAGATGGTGTGAGTGCTACACTCACCCTAGGGTGGGTAACCTGCTTACAATATAAGGGAGGAAAAAGGCTTGCCCTTCTGCTTTTGCTCTTGTTGCTTTTGCTGTCTTCCACAGCCATGAACTGTGGCCCCTCACCATACCACCCTGCCTTGGAGTCAGCTGATTACAGACTGAAACCTCCACAAGATGTGAGCTAAATAAACCTTTCCTTCCTTAACTTTGGGCTTCAGGTATTTCATACAAGCAATGAGAACAGTAAACAAGACAACTGCTCTTACATTATGGTTCCAATTTTAAAAGTAAATTTATATCAGTATTATAAGAACAAACAAAAGACTTAAGAATTATTATGTTAAATTTCTAACACAAAGATAAAATAAGGGGCTGGGGATGTAGCTCAGTGGCATAAGCACCTACCTGGCAAGTGCAAGGTTGTGAGTTCAATTCCTGGCACACACACACACACACACACATAAATAAAAAATAAAATAAGGAGGGCTATCAATGATGCTAATATTTAAAATAGGCTCTCCCCAATTCTTATTTTGTTACTCTCCTCCTAAAATTCCAAAAATATTCAAAGTATTTATTATAATTTGGAAGTTTAGAATCAACCAACAGTGTGATGAGTTCTAAGAAACTCTTTACAGATATAATCTATTAACCACAAGTCATTGAAAAAGTAACAACAACAACAACAACAATAAAGCCGAAGTTCTATCTGGTTGCAGGAGAGTGTAAATATGCAGTTCTGAGTAGCTCTGTGCTCCAACAGAGTTTGATATGCAGGATGGTTGCAGAGACCTGGATCACTCAATGAATATAAAAAATCAATACCAAAAAATGAAACAGTATTTTCAAGGTTGCTCAGGAGGGTTCTTGGTATACACATTCCACCTGCCATCTGTTCAAAGATATTTCTTAGCATTTTCTCCTTTGTCAACGCTTATGTAATCTGTGGTGGCGGGGTGGTTAAAACTTTTCTTGTTACTGTATAGAGTGCAGCTGCAGTGCTCATTGAACATCATGCTTGAATGAATAAATGCTGCACAGGAAGCAAACGCCATGAATTCTTCATTTCCATTAGCTGAGTGAGGTCAACCATTTTTCCACTTTGGTCTAGCATGGTAAATCCCAGGAGGAAGTAGATAGTACATTTGTTCAGTCAGCGGGCTGCAAGGCACTTCAACTTCACCAGTGTGTGTCAAGCATTCTGAACCCCTATCATAAATTCTGGTCTAGAGATGTATCTTGCATTTTGTGTTAAGCCATTTTCTGAACATGCAATTACTAGAAAAAAGTATAAGCATTTTAAAGATCCTTGACACATGTTGGAAGATTATTTTTTAGATGTTTATTATGAATTTACACTGTTTCCATGACAACAATGTTACTGAAATCAGAAACCTGAGGTTCATCTAAACCTTGGTTCTTCTCCTTGAAGGAAAGTCACCAATCCTATCTATTCTGGCTGATACATTTTAATGTGTGTCATTAGAATTTAAAAAAAAATCTAAATGGGTTTCCTCTGATTAAAATCACTAAAAGGCTGCTCTATTTTGTTAGGGTAGTTTATATTTTTTAACTCATCATAACTTCCTCTACTCACTCAACTACTTCACTTTCCACAAATCCCAAACCTCATCCTTCAGCCTGGCCATTATTGCTAACCCTCAGTTCCAGCTCTCACATCCCTGTGCTTTTACGTGCTCTATAGCTGAATAGTTCTCTGAGAGACTAACAGAAGACATTATTAGTCTCTATGTGGTGGGGTCTTATTAAGATGATCCTTATTAAACATTTGATGTAAGATAATATGCTAAGCACATTTTTTTCATCCTCATAAACAGTTTCTTTGACAGCAGGGATGACAACCTAATCCTTTTTATATTCCCAGGGTCTTCTTTGGTGCCCAGCACACTATGAGTGTAGGATATATGTTTGTGGAATGAATAGAACCCAAAGTTGATTCAGGCCTGGCTTTTGCCCTCTTAAATTCACACTCTGAGAGGAGCCAGACAGGCTGTATGAACCTGTTTTGGTTGCTGTAGTGAAACAAAAAGTAGATGGAGCTTTCTTATAAATAAAGAGGTCTACTTAGCTCACAGTTATGACATCAGCACTGGCTAGGCTTTAAAAAGAACCTCATGATAGATGGGGTCACAGTAATAGGAGGAAGAAAGCATATCATCATACAGGAAGCCAGATAATGATTCAGGGGTTGGGTTCACTGTTGTAACAAATGGATCTCCTGAGAACTCTGGGGTCCTGTGAGAGCTACCATAATCCCTTCTAAGGGTTGCCACCAGACACCTAAGAACATCCCACTAGGCCCCACCTCTTCAAGGTACCCCCTCCTCTCATGTTGCCACACAGGGACAAAGCTTCCATCACATGAACCATTGGGTAACAAACTCAAACCACAGCACAGCATAAGGAGAGCTGTACTAAGTGCTGCACTACTGCGTGGGCCCTCACCAGAGGCCTGTTGCTGGAAGCCGGAGGCTTGCTCTCAGATCCTCCCTGAAAGGAGAGAGAATATAGCAAGGAGTAGGATTAATACCAACACATGTGAGCATAATGAGCAATCAGTCAAGTCACCTAAGTGGTTGGATTAAGGGACTAATTCAGAAAGCCTGTGGTCTCTCACAGAGGTACTTTTGAAGTAAATCTGTTATGACCGCCAGTCAAGCTACCCTTACCTTATGATGAGTCAGAATGGGACTAAGAAAGTAGAAGAAAACCAGATTAAATATTTAGTGATGGTGTTTCAACTGATGGTAGTGTCTCTCACTCACTCTGTTTTGAATATAAATTCTGGTTAAAGGGGTCAGGAAGCAGACCAGTGTTTTTGTAAGTTTCCAAAGCTTGCGTTCATATGACTTTATTATAGAGGATTCCTTTAGTTCATGTAAACTCTGAAGACAGAGGGAACAATTTTTTTCTAAATGCCTAATGGCTAAAGTTGGGTTGAGTATAATGGCTTGAACTAAGTTTCTGGGAAAGACATATCCACCACCAGGCCCTTCTGTCTCTCCAAGGACATGAATTCATGCTTATTAAAATTAAAACTAAAGATGAAAGCACAAAATTAGCCTTGGAATCTGCTTTATCCCAAGGAAACAGAATAATAGGTACTCTTGTAGATCAACTCTAGCAAATGTAGGAAAATTAGAATCCACACATACACTGGAACCAGAGCTTGCTTTCTGCAAGACAAAACAACCTGAAAGGGAAATACGTACAGCAACTCCTGGAATACTAAGGTCTGCTTCTACTATGTTCAGTCTATGGGTGACAATGTGAACAGTGCAGTCCACAACCTCAAAGTCACTGGTAACCTGCGAGGCATAAAAAGCACTTGAGCAGACCAGACAGATTTAATAACCCAAGACTGAAATTTAAAGTCTGATTTTCATCTTTCATTTCCTTAATTCTTCAAGAAACAATTTTTCATACCAGGGTTATTTATTCAAAATGGCAACAAATTGGAAATGTCTTTTCAGTGTCACTAAATGAATAATCAGTTAAGTACACTCAATAAAAATCAGAATGAATTAAAATATTCTGGATCAGTCTGTAATACAAAAAAAAATCACGAATGTATTTTTCCACAGCATTTTTTCAATATGCTGAACTTCACCAAAATTTAATAACTCAGCTTTTTTCATAATTTCTTATCATTTTTATAATGTTTTCTTATTTATTTATGATGCAGTTCTGGGGATTGAACCTAGGGCCCTATTATACATGCTAGGCCAATTCTCTACCACTGAGCGACATCCCCTGCCTCATAGTATGAACCTGAGTGTACTAAATTACCTAAAGCCAAATGACTTTCTCTCCTGAAACAGCAGTGATTGTGCAAAGACCCTCGGCTACACTGTTCCCTTGTGTGACTAAAAAGCTCACATCTATGCTCCAGCTTGCTGGGGTCAGGGGTAGAGTCTGTTTTAAGGTAACTAGCCCATACAGTGTAGGAAACCTCTAGCACTGTGGTAAGAAAAATTCAAGGACTATCTATAAAAATAAATCAGCAAGTAGATTTGCTCGACTAAAAGTCAACAACTGAACTGGCAAGCAAAAGGTGGAGACTCTTGAGATACTTCTATAAATTCGTTCATTCACATACGCATGCATTTGTACATTCCCACGACTTTTTACTGAGTACCGCCCATGTGCCAAGTAGAAAACCAGCTTTATAATCTAACGTGGGAGGTGAGTAAAACAATTTCAACCCAGTCTGGATTACACTTACTCAACTAACTTAAACAAAGCAAACTCTCTACCCAAGTCTTAGCCAAACCCCAACTTTTTTATGAACTAATTCACCTTCAAGAATTTAACTTATGTCAGAAACATCCTTTAAAGATTCATATTTAGCCCAATTGCACCAATTGCAATTTCAGAGCTACAGGTGGTTAATCAGTCTATCGAACTAACAATGGATGTAACCTAAAGGTAGGTAAGCAATAGAAAAAGAAATTTCTGTGGAATAGGTGTCTTTTTCACTAATAACTTGGCTCACTCAATACAACCAGAAAAGTTAAAACAAAAACACATGTGGCTAAAGGACAACTAACTACACATGGACTGTCAGCCTACACGAAAGGGAGAAAATTCCCAATCTTTATGATAGGCCCAGGGTCAGACTACTTAAATATCTTTAACTCCCTGAGTGGTATCCGCATCTCTAAAACAGAGATGATAGTAGTATATTTTATTGCATTGTTATATTGACTACATGAAATGCACTGTTACTGGCACACACTGTTAAGTCTATAATGTTAGATTTTCTGTCATTTTGATGTTATTATCAACTTGGCTTTTGTCATTTGCTTGTTTTATCGTGGGAAATCCTTTTGTTTTTGTAAGTACTGATAAAACAGTCTAATCATATCAACTTTCAAATTATAATGTCTTAGCTAGTCAATTCAATGTGAAATTGTATTTTGGTACTCAACTGCTTTGAAACTCATCAAATTTGGTGATTTTGTCCCAGTATTTATCACGTTTGCTATTCTGATGCACAAGTTAGCATAGCCAGTGTTGATGGCCTGGTGACTCACTACCCTTTCAGCCAAAATGATTTGACACTCATCATTTTTGGAACTTGTCATTCCCCTGGGACCAATTAACAATAAGTACCAAGGCACCTCTGTAAGTAAAAACTTTTATTTTGGAACACTTAACAGTAGTCTCTATTAAGGAGGGTAAAACCCCTTCCAGAAAATATTGCAAACTACAGCAAAGTAGAACACTACTTCCGCAACCCCTTGCTGATGTCAGACTGCACAGTTGTTAGCAGGTCAGTCTGAGAACAGTAAAAGCCTTCCTGCTTTAAGTCCCACCAATTGACTCACCTCCTATAGCCTTACAGAGTTAGCATGACAATGCTATCAGCTATGTATCAGGTCTCCAAACACTTTAAAACAGCTACTGTGTCCCAGCTAAGACTACTTTCTCAGTAGTAAATAGTTCCAATGTCTTTACTGTCCTTAACAAGATATGGTTTAAAGAAATCAGAGTGAATTCTCCTAGCCTCCCAGATAACTGTTCGTTGAGTTGCACCAGTGGTATGAAGTACACCTTCTTCATATTTCAAAGGGTGGAGGTTAAAACTTTAGAAAGATAAGGAGGCAACACATACTCCGTGGTGACTTTCAGTTGCTTGCATTTGCCCTGCTTTGTAGTCAGTCCAAATCCAGGAGTCTGTGTAGTTATTGTAAGCCCAAGAATTTAGGAATCATCGTTAGATTTTTTCCCTCAATAGGTTAAAGAGCCATCAGTTAAAAGAGTAGAAGATTTAAGAAAATCTGATTTGAATGAACTGAATAGCAATATTCTAGCATTTTACAAAACAACAAAAATCTATCTAATTCATTCCATTCACCCTTAATCTGCATGAATGAGAACTTTTAAAAGAATCGTTTCAAGTATGGAACTAAGGATAGACCATAACTCAAATGACAGAGTAAATATCACCACACAGATGCAACAGCTTCTTCAGTAGCTTCCCCAAATCAAGTTTCTTTCCATTTTAATTTACCCTTACCAATGCTTTCAAAAGACAAAGCCAGTCATAGCATTCATATCTCTGCTTGAACATCTCTTAGCATCCTTAGTTACTCAGATGTCACATCCAATTCCTCAGAGATTCGAAATCCTTGTGTCTTCCCACAGCCTTCTTTTCTAGAACTCAGACAGCTACTTCCTACAATATACCCTTCACCGTTACGGGTTACATGTCTAACCTTCACTAGCTGTTTAACAGATGTGAGCATGTAGTCCAGCCAAAGTAGCCTCCTGCATCCTTATAACTCCACTGCTTGGGGCCACAAGAGTCCCACCTACATCATGTCTCCCTAGGATCATTTTGTGCGTATGTGCGAGGGTTGATCAGAAGTCTATGGCCTTGGTTTTGCTGGTCTCTGTGTACAGAATGTACTTTGCCTTATTCCGTACAATCTCACCAAGTTTGAGCTTGACCAAATATCACTCCAAACATTTTCCTCAACAGAATGCCTTATTTAGTCCCCTGAGCTTTCATGGTCTCAAGTTGTATCTTTCTAAGAACAGTTTCCAACTTTTAATATAATTCTTTACATTTCCCTCACTTACTAGATTCTAAGCTCCTGTGGAATATCGGCTGAAGGTTTGCGTCTTACTTTTGTGGCTCTGGTACCCACCATAGTGCCTATTACAAAAAGGTAATCTACAAAAGTCTGTTGAATGAAAAATAAAATAGAATGTCTGCGCTATTTTGGAAAAGAAAGTAGATTTCAGTTGTTAGGTTTCAGAAAAAATTAAAAGGGAAGTAAAAGTTACAAAGAATTTGTCATGACTGTTCAGTAGAATAAGACCTTGTTGAATAATAAAAGTCAATTATTTTATGAGACACTTGCAACCTTCATCTTTAAAGATAAAAAGATAAAAATTTATGGATGCATTCATTAAAAGTCAATGCACTAGCCAACTACAGTTCTATATCTTCGCTTAAAACCATTAACGTTTAAACAGTAAAAATGATATGCATACTTCATTTAATTGTTATTAATTATCAAACACTATTAGAGTTCTCTCAGTCTAAATAGTTCACATATTCTGTGTCAAAATCTTTTTATTTTTATAGTTTCCTAGGTTGACCTGAAAAAGTAATTAGCTAATAAAATTTGTTTCTATTTAACTGCTTTTTTAATAGTAAGTATGTATTTTTCCCCTTGATTGAAACTTAAAACAGTACTAAAATAAACTTGACAGCTATATTCAGTTCTGTTCTCACCCTTGACTTCAAAGGTGGATTACTAATATTACCTCTGAGTTCTCTTTTTGGAAAATAGCTTGCGCATTATGTTGTTGCTTAAATCTGGCCCTGTTGTATTAGATCTTGCTGAAATATCCTGAAATTTCTGTTCTGTGGATGCCACTCCTCTCTGGTTTCTAAACAGATGTATTTATTCATATTGTTTTTTTTTTTTTTTTTTTGTGGCACCAGGGATCAAACTCATGACTTCATGCTTGCCAGGAAGGCACTTAGGACACCGAGCTAAATCCCCAGCCCTTGTCTTTTTGAGACATGGTCTCACTATACTGTTCAGGCTTGCCTTGAGCTCACTTTGTAGAGCAGGCTGGTCTCAAACTCTCAATGATCCTCCTGCCTCAGCCTTCCGAATGCTGGGATTACAGGCGTGCGCCACCAGGCCTGGCTTTTATTCATATTCTTTATTCATTACTTATTCAATAAATGTTTGCTGAGACCTACTATGTGCCAGTCACTGTGTCAATGAAGCAAAGATCTCTCCTTTCAGGAACTTACACTGGAATTGAGGGGAGTCGGAAAATGAACCAATAAGTAAATATATAAGTGCTGTAGAGAAAAAGTTGAGGATGGGAAGTGGAGTGCAGACTTTCCTCTGAGTGAGGTGGAAGCCATTAGAAAGTTTCAACAGGATTGAAGAGATCTTGAATTTAAAAGATTGTTCTAGTTTTTCCTATTTATGTATCTCATCATTTCACAGATAATTTGAGAGGTAAGGCAGGTAAAGCCTGGGTGCAGGCTGCTGTTGTGTTCAGAAATTCCTTGTTTTATACCTTCTTATCTTACTCATACTACTAAAAATTCAAAGTGTAATTATCAACTGGACCTGGTAAATAGGCCAATTCTTCATTAATAAACAGTATTTGGGAATGGATAACTTTATGGAAGGTTTTCTACGTTTTTGCACTGAACAGTGGTATATTCTGGATCAACTTTTTTTCTTTAGTTTTACTTTATAATAAATGTTTCATTGTGTGTCTTTAATTTTTTTTTTTTAAAGTCAGGTTCTCACTAAGTTGCTAAGTTTCCCAGGCTGGATTTGAACTTGAGATCCTGTGTTAGTCTTCCACAGCATGGAATTACATGCCTGCACCAACACATTCAATTTGTTTCGCTTCTTACACAGTATGTTCATGTACAAATATCAGAAGTTATAAATAAACAGATGAAATTTTAAGTGACTTAGAGCTGTCCATTTAAAATAATTTAGACTTTTAGATGCTTTTAACCAAAAGTAAGTTTTCAGGTGCTTCTGGATAAATGTCCTTAATCTAATTATTGGTTCAACTACGAACATTAGAGTGGTCTGTGCTACATAGCAAAAGATTCAACTTAGCTGACCTAAGTTGGTTTTATTACTGTGACAGCCAGTTTTCAAACAGACATACACTAATTACTTAATATCCTACCTAAGAAACTTTGATAAAACTTCTGAATAGGTGATGAATGCTCTTTATGTAGTAATTCACCTGCTAAATTAACAGCCGGACCAATCATACCTATTCTATTGTTAGTGATAAAGGCAACAATGTAAATCCAAGAAGACCAGTACCAACTACTGCTCCTCAGGCCACTTACTATGGGCCTGCCATCCTGCTATGCAATCTTTAAAAACAAAAATATTTTCTAAATTTCTTCAAAAACAATTATATCATTCTAAGAAATGGTAGTTTGGTTTGATTTATTTATTTAAAGCAAAGTAAAGTAGCATAATGTTGGTAAAACTCAAAGAGAAGCAGCTAGTAGTGTTAGCCTGAGCTATTCTTATTTATTTATCCAGGCCCTATCAATAATTAAGTTGTCCCTGAAGGCCTCTAGAATACCATTTAATTCTTCTGCTACACTGCACTAAAATGCTGTGAAAAAGTTCTTGTTGTATTATTTACTACTGTTGCATAAGCATACAAAATCACATCTGGCAGTATTCTGCTATGAAATAGTATATTTATTTCTCAGGAAATAAATTAGTCATTGGCAAATCATAGCCATGATTATCATTAAGTCAGAAAGGTAAAAGATAAGAATTTCATCTAAGATGTGAAGCTCTAAGGTCATCTTTTAACCCAAAAATTCTATTTCAAGGAAAGTAGAATAAGAAATATATCACTGATGTGTGAAATATTTAAGTGCAATAACACAGAAATAACATGGGGCCACATAGACAGAGAAGCATGGTGTGGACATGAAGTGTCCTATCCTAAAAGATTACTTCCAGACATGAGAAATGCTTGTAATATTTTACATGAAAAAGACAGGTTCCTTTGATACAAGTGATGATACTGCAATTTTTTAAAGCACATAGATATATATGTGTTTACCCCATACATATATGTGTACAGAAATAATTATTGAAAAGATAAGAGTCCAATATACTGAGTGTTAATATGGAGAATCATTATTTATTTTTTAAATTTTTAGAGCTTTCTAAATTTCTAAAATATACATCTTACGTTTTATAATGAGATGTATTTTTATACTAAAAAAGATTCTTCATATGCATATACACATCAGTAGTTTTAATATTTATGGACTTTTTCAGCGTCAGAGTCTTAGAGATTAGAAGTTGATTGATATCTTTTATTAACTTTGGTTGAAGACTCTGTTTGCATATCACCTTATTTTAAAAGCTCTACTTGAAAGCAAATCTTAATCCCCCATGAAGTATCTTCCCTTTTAACACACAGAGGTATCTAAATAGAATACAGCTGTCTGATGAAAATGGCTATGAATCTTACTAGCAATTTCTGCTCCCTTTCAATTTAAGCCACATAATTAGCAATACCAAAAGTGTGCTAACTTCTTTGAATTAAATTCCGATATGATAACCTATGCATTTATTTTATTTATGCCAAAGAAAGGTTATTCTTAGTGGCCTGGGGCTGGTCTCCATTATTCTGAGTCCCTGTTTATAATATGGATAATTAATAGATTTTGCTGTCTCATCCAGAGAATATATTTCTTCAGGATTTTCTTAAGAAATGATAGGACAGGGCCGGGGATCTAGCTCAGCAGCCTAAGTGCCTGCCTGGCAAGCACAAGGTTGTGAGTTTAATCCCCGGTGCCGCAAAAAAAAAAAAAAAAAAAGAAATGATAGGACCAAGAATGACAGTGTCTCATTTCTCAGAAGTTTATGACCCTACCCATTGAGTGACATCTCCAACTATCACCAAAAAATACCAAAAGTTCAGAGTAGTTATGAACTAACTAAAACTTGTGAGCAAAGACAAGAATACGTACTAGTAAGACTGGCGCTGCCACTTATATCTCTGAGCATTTTCTCTCCTCATCTCCCAAAGGTGAATTAAAATCCCCGTTCATTCATAGCTGTGAGGATGCATAAGCTAAAGGGGAGATGCAGAGCCCAGTGTTTTGTGCACAGTTAAAAATCAGCAAGTGGTAGCTTCCAGATATCATTACTGTTGAAGAAACAAAATAAATTATACTGGAAGATATATTTATGCGAAACATAAAGATAAAAATACATTAATAATTCAAAACCAATAATTTAATAGAGTCAAATGCCACCATATTATGGTACTCCCTCTAAACCACATATTCTACTAACATTTTTAAAATTGGTAAATAAAATCTTGTGGGTAGCTACTCCAATAAAACACTAACTGCACACTGGCTGCAGTCTCTCCTACCTCTGTGACTGCTGACATGAATTACATTTTTATGTATAGCATAAGTACGGCAGGTTTTCTGACTGCAGCACCTAACCAGATGCAGAACACTTTCTTTCAGTATGAGTAATGGAGAGAAGGAAGCCAAAGTCTCACAGCTGCAGAAGAGCTGGAGAACAGGGCAAGAGGCACCCTGCCAGCCTTTGCTCTTTGGGAAAAAAGAGAGCCTTGATAATGAGACAACCCTCATGTACAAGGAGTCCCCAAAACCCTGATCTCCTCCTAACATGGTAAAGCAGAACTTGAGAGGGAAGAGTCTCCACCTGTTGCGTTTGCACGGTCCATAGCTACAGGGCAGAAGGGTCTGGAGTTAAGTAACTCTTTTCACTGAGTAAGTAAAGAAATCAGTGAGGCCTCAAAGCTAAGACTCCCTATGTGAAGTTTGCTGGGGATTCGAGAGACATGGAGTATTAATCAACACAAGCTTTGGTTCTTCATTAACTGTTGAAATGTGAGGGCAAAAATTTTAATTCTAGTACAAGCAATGATGTGAGGGCATTTCCCAGAGTCAGTTTATAAACATGGTTTGAAACTTTCTAATATGATGATCTGAATGTATTTTCCACAAAGTTGTGCATATACTCTGAGAATGAGGACACATCTACTTCACATGTGGTTAATGCATAATCCCACATAATGTAATTATTGTAGGTATATGGAATAATGATTACACTATAGATGATAAGAAAGGTACTAGCTTAAAGTTTACTTGGGATTTAAGTCCAAACACTGGACTCAGTTGCTTTTCACATATGAGTCATGATTCTTCTATACAACTACATGGAATAAGTTACTATACTCTGTAGATGTAGAAACTGAGGCATCAGACATTCACAAATAATCCCAAATCCATATAGCTACTAAAGTTGATACAATAATTAAGAAGACGCTTGTAGGAATACTTAATTTCATGCAGTGTTAGGAAACAGCTTCAACACAATAGTTTTAATCACATTATAGTCAATACAGGTGCCTCACTAAGCAAAGCCAAAACTTACACCCAAAATAGCTGATTTCAGATCCTAAAAGCTGAATCACTATTATTCTCATAACAGGCTACATTTAGAACTTTAAAAATCTAGATTTGAAATAATCGATATTTGAATAACTGAGTACTATTTTTAAAAAGATCCACTATTTCTGCCTGTCAAAAACTTTCTTTTTCTCAATTTCCGATAAATATGGGGGAAAGGTTCTGAAGTCCAATGGTGCTTTTATTCTTTGATTCGATTGGTTTAAGTCCCTTTCCTACTATTTGATTGCAATATGTGAGAAGATACGAACAGCTCTTTGAAGAAAACAGGGGACATTACGGTAGCCATTGCTGGTTTCTTGTTGTCCGACTTGAAGGCCTGTAATGCTCTTTTGTTTTATCTGGTTTTATATTACTTTGTTTTGTTTGAGTTTATTGTCTGTAAATGTATGAACAACCATTTCGAAGGAGGCAACAGACACTAGGGTAACCACTGTTAATTTCCTGTTGTTATGTTTTGAAGACCTGTAAATGCTATATTGTGCTTTACTCTATTCTGTTTGGTTTTGCTTTGCTTTGTTCTGTTTTGTTTTCTTCTATTTTCTTTAAAAAAAAAACTTTCTTTTTCTTTTCTTTTTGTCTTTTTGAGACAGAGTTTCATCATGTAGGCCAGGCTGGTCTTGAAGTTGTGGCAATCCTTCCGCCTCAGTCTCCTGAGTGCTGGGATTACAGGGGTATACCACCTCACCAGGCATACCTGTTAAAGACTTTTGGACATGCTGAAACAACCATGATGGAAGTGATTAAGACTGTAGCCTTGAAGCTGTTTCTAACACTATGCATGAAATTGCATATTCCTTCAACTGTCTTCTTAATTATTGTATCTATATGAAACAATGAGAATCCTGGAAGTACCTACGCCAGACTCCTTACCTGACAAAATAAGTAAAAGAATTCTCTATTGTTGACTAAATCAAATAAAATTCAGCTGTTTAAACCAAACTATCTAGTAGCCAGGGTCTATGCACATCTACCTACAGATATTGGGAAAAATGAGGAGGTCTTAAAATCCGCTGTAATAAGAAAGACAAACATTATGCCCAGGAAAGACTTCAAAACAGCTGTAAGGGGCACTTCTGCACAACTGTGATGGTTTCTTCCTATT
>RJWT010036571.1:0-13236 GCA_004365215.1 Cuniculus paca | reverse complement strand
GATTGAACTCACGACCTTGCGCTTGCCAGGCAGGCGCTTAGACCGCTGAGCTAGATCCCCAGCCCTGTTTTTGAGACAGGGTCTCACTATGCCATTCAGGCTGGCCTTGAGCTCACTTTGTAGCCCAGGCTGGTCTCGAACTCACAATGATCCGCCTGTCTCAGCCTCCCGAGTGCTGGGATTACAGGTGTGAGCCACCACGCCCGGCTTCTGTGAGGTTTTTTTTAAAATGAGTAAACATGGATAAACATGGTGCACATCTGTAATCCCAGGATTCAGGAGGCTGAGGCTGGAGGATCGCCACAAGGTGTAAGGCCAGCCTGAACCATATAGTTCAAGACTAACCTGAGGCTGCACTACACAGTAAGACCCTGTCTCAAAAAACAAGTGTAATAAAGAAATTTGGGGGGCTGGGGATTTAGCTTAGTGGTGTAAGCACCTGCCTGGCAAGTGCAAGGTCATGAGTTCAACCCCTGGTACCGAAAAAAAAAAAAATTTGAGTACCACAAAATACACAAAATGGGTACAATGGTGATGAAAATGGCAGGGTGCTTCTACTTAACAAGAGGTGGTATGGAAGAGCCTTCTGATGCTTGTTCTTGAAGCAAATCAAACATCTGAAGGATTTCAGAGGATGTAGTTTACTGGGGAAGAAGGGTGAGCCTTAAAATATTTAGGCCAAAAGGTAGATCATTACAGGTAGAAAAGAGGCCCTGAAGCAGGGAAGAGTTTAGTATAACCAGGCTTTGAAAGGAGGGAAAGCATGAGTGCAGGGTGAATGAGGCATGATCGCATTCGGAGATGCTGGCAGTGTAGGAGAGAAGCTAGGCACTTTACGGCCTTTTAGGCCAAGGTAAAGGATAAGCAACTTTCTAACAGAAGTTCCTAAAAGGTTCTTAGGAACAGAGGGACCATCTGATTTATATCTGACAAGATCATTCTGGCTACTGAACAGAGACTAAGTTGAAGACCACAGAGGAAGAAGGAAAAGAAAGACCAGGAAAAGGCAATTATAGTAGTCCTAATGGAAAGAGGCTAGTCAGGGATTGTGGTGGTGGCAAAGACATAGAGACACTTGATATGTATTAAAGCTGGGTATGGTGGCACACACTTGTAATCCCAGCATTTAGGTTGACTGAGGCAGGTAGACTGGATCACAAATTTGAACTCAGCCTGGGCAACTAAGCTATTTCTGGAGACCCTGCCTCAAAATAACTTAAAGGGCTGGGGATATAGTTCAGGGTTAAGGCCCTGGGTTCAATCTTCAGTGCCACCAGAAATAAATAACCGATGAGGGAAGCCTGGTGTGGTGGTATACACCTTTAATCCAAGCACTAAGGAGGCTGAGGCAGAAAGATCACCTGGAGTTTAAGGCTGTCCTGGCTATTGCCCTGTCTCAAAATGCCAAAAAACAGACTATACTCATTTTTTTTTTTGCGGCACCAGGGATTGAACTCACGACCTTGCACTTGCGGGGCAGGCACTTAGACCGCTGAGCTAGATCCCCAGCCCTGGTGTTTTTGAGACAGGGTCTCACTATGCCGTTCAGGCTGGCCTTGAGCTCACTTTGTAGCCCAGGCTGGTCTCGAACTCACAACGATCCGCCTGTCTCAGCCTCCCGAGTGCTGGGATTACAGGTGTGAGCCACCACGCCCGGCTATACTGATCTTTTGAGTACATATCTGGTCTGGCATTTCCATCAAGCTAGTCCCTTTAGATATCTCTAGTGAATGCTTGGGTGTCTTTTTGGGGGGTGAGGGGGCTGTTTGTGGTACTGGATATTGAACCAGAAAGTGCCAAACTACGTATGTGGGCCCTGCCACTCCCCCATCCCCCTTATAAAAATTTGACACAGGGTGTTGCTTTGTTGCCCAGGCTGGCCCAGAACTTTTAATCCTCCTGCCTCAGCCTCCTTAGTTGAGATTGTAGAGGTGCACCATCATATTCAGTCAAAACTCTTAAATTTGTATCTCTAGTTTGCAAACTTCTCCTCTGCTGAAGATTCAGGAATCCAACTAGGTGTGGTACCTGTCATCCCAGCACTGTAGGAGGCCATGGCAACAGCCAGGGCAACTTGGTTGACTTAGTGAGACCTTGATTTAAAAAAAAAAAAAAAAAAGTCTGTGGTGTAGCTCATACTGGGGTGGTGTAATCTGAAGGCCTCAGTACCAGGAAGAAAAGATTCAGGAATCCAAAGTCCTACTTGACATTTGGTTGTCTTTATACACCTCAATTTTGCTATGCCCGAAATGGAACTCTTTTAAGTATCCCCACTCCAAAACTTTTTTTCCCCTGTCTCTTTAAGTGGTATTACCATCTACTTACCCTCTTCTAGCTAGATTTCTGGTAGTCATCCTTGATTCTGCAGTTATGTTTGTTTTTTGAGCAAGGGTCTTGCTATGTAGTTCAGACTGACTTGAACTTAGAATGCAGCCCAAGCTGGCCTCAAACTCACAGTGACCCTCTTGCCTCAGCCTCCTATGTCTAGCGTTGTATGGCTGAAACACAGCAGGGCTTACTGGCCTTGGACGGAATTTTGTTTTTGCTTTGAATGAAATACAAATTCGCTAGATTTTGAGCTGAGCTGACTTTACCTGCTTTAGATTTGAAAAGGATCATCTCTGGCTGCTATATTCTAAAACAGTGCAGTGGTACAGTTAGGATCAGACAGAACTTCAGAAGTCCGGGTGAGAGGTGATGGTTCTGTGGTGTTAATGATAAAGGTGGAGAAGTAGGACCAAGATCTCATGGATTGGATGTAGTTGTGAACCCCAAGTTTTTGGTCAGAGAAAGTGAAGGATGGAACTGCCATCAACTGAGATGGGGAAGAGTAACAAATGGGATAGGGGTGGTGGTAAGACATTCAGTTTTATGAGTTGTATTTGAAAAATCAGCCAAGCATGAAAGTCAAATAAGCAGTAGAATGAGTGTGAAGTTCAGGAAAAGAGATCTTAGCCAGGGATGCAAATTGCAATTTTTATAGATAGAAGTCACTTGAATTCAGTGGCTCACCAACAGAGTGCTGAGAGGGGAGGAAGCACAATGAAGACCAAGACCTCGGCTCTGAGGCCTCCTATACCAAGAGATGAGGAGGGAAAGGAGGGTGAGTAGAGAGGAAAACTAAGAATGCAGTGTCCAGGAAGTCAAAAGAAACTGTTTCAAAGAACGGAGTAATCAAGCCTGGCATGGTGGCAAACGCCTGTAATCCCCGCACTATGGGCGGGTGAACAGGACTGAAAGTTCAAACCCAGCCCAGGCCATTTAGTAACTTAAGGAGACCCTGCCTCATAAAAGGGCTGAGGGTGACGCTCAGTATGAATGCCCTAGGTTCACTCCCCAGCCCCAAAAGCAGTGGAGTGGGAGGGAAGAACAATGACAAAAGTCCCCCCCAACCCTTTTTGCAGTATTGGGAACAAACCCAGGGCCTCATGCAGGCTAAGCAAGCCCTCCATCACTGAGCAACAGCCCCACTTCCTTTGTTTTTGTTTCGAGACATGTATATGAAAAGTAGTCCCAGGACTTCCTATCAGCAGCATTCTGGGAAATCTCCTCCTGCAAGACATCATGTGTTCGGAACTGACAGCACTGAGCACAGCGACTCCAATCTGAAAGGCACTTCATGTATTCCTGCGTGCGTGACTGTCCCATTGGATGGCTTGCAGGGCTGACAATAAAGTAGTACAGTCATGCATGGGATAGTCATGTACGTAACACTGGTGGCTCAAGCCAGTGGTTCAAGCCCAGCAGGGAGACATACGAGTTACAGCCCATCATAAAATGTGTTAATAACCCCTGGTACAAATGGGCTCTCTCAGTGCTCAATCCCCCTACAGTATACTTAGTAATGATGCAGCTCTAGCATAAGGAGCCTGGTTCAATTTACCATTCAGCCAAGTCAATGCCAATTTTGAGGATACCTGGAAAACCTTTAAATCAAAGCTAAGGAGAGAAACACCAGGGCTAAGGGTGCAGCTCAGAGTAGAGTGTATAGCCTGTTCGAGGCCTCAAGTTCAATATGCATGTGTACCAACACAAAGGAAAAAGAGCCTGGCATGGTGGTGTAAGCCCTATAATACCGGCAATCCAGATGGCAGGAGGAGGACTGCCCCAAGTTCACGGCCAACCAGGGCTACATGTTTCAAGGCCAGACTAAAATACATAGCAAGACTCTTTCTCCAAAAAAAAAAGACAAAAGGTCTACCACCATATCAAACTCCCAGATCACCTCTGTAGGTCCTATGACCTACTCAAAACTAGGCTGGGACACATCATATGCATCTCCAGCTGACTTGAAGGACATCAACTAATTGCATACCCATGACTCAAACAGGAACCAACTTATGAAGCAAAATAAGAAGTGGAACTAAACCCTGTTCATATGTGTACTCTTCACATAACGCAGTATACAAGTGCAAAGTCAGTTCCTCAGGTGGCTATTGATCACTGAACTGAGTAAATGGTGGAATGCTAAGGAATACCAGTATATTAAAGTATTCCTCTTGAAAAACTGACTTCTGGGCCAAATGGTGGCAATATAAGTTGGTCCACTTATACAGAAATGGTATGGCCTCAGATATGCTTGACCACAAACTTAAAAACGATTTCAAAATAATATTGAAAAACAGTGAGTTAAATTCAGTCTTTTCAAATGACCTTTAAAAAATAACTTTTTTTCCCCGTGGGGACTGAACCTACTGTGCTGCACATGATTGGTAAGTAATCAACCACCACATACATCCCCAGCCCCTATTAAGACAGGGTCTCATGAAGTTGCCTAGGATGGTTTCACACTTGTGATTCTCCTGCCTTGGCCTCCTAATTAACTGGGATTACAAGCATGTACCAACATGCCTGTCATCTCACTATCCTTAATTTTCCTTTCAGCAAGTCTGTATGTAGGTTCTTAGAAAGCTCCAGCCAGGTGAGGTAGCACATCCCTGTAATCCCAGCACTTGGGAAGCTGAGGCAGGATTGCTATACATTCAAGGGCAGCCTGCACTACATGAGATTAAGAGCAGCCTGAACTATATAGTGAAACCCAGTCTTTAAAAAAAAAAAAAAACATGAAATATAGCATTAATCCACCCCAGGCTGTGAGCCATGAAGAAACTGTCCTAAGGTAGTCTGTTACAAGCAGACCAGGTTTCACAGCAGAAAGCAAAAATGACTTCCTTTGAACCAAGCAGTTAAAAAATTATCAGCTTATTTTACAATGCAAAAATATAGTCATGAATGCTGGCATGCACCTGTAGCCTTAGCTACCTGGGAAGCTGAGTCAAGAGGACTGATTGAGCCCAGGAGTTTGAGACCAGCCTGGGCAACATAAGGCTCCAGCTCAAAATAATAAGAAAAAAAAGTATGCCCCAGTTATCTACTACAACGTGCCACTCTGAATGTCAGGGGTGAGAGGGTTATTTAACAAAAGTACGTGTATGTACAAATCTTCCAAAATGAAGTCCCGTTAATCTGTATAACCACTAAAAGTGAAAATTTTTCAGGAAAAAAAAATGTATGTACAATGGATTATCCACAAAGGAAATTCTGATGCTGGCTACACTGTGAATGAATCTGAGATACCTTTGCAATCTCTTTGTGAAATAAGCCAATCACAAAGAAATACCGTTATGACTCCACTGATACAAAGTACCCAGAACAGTCAAATTTATAAAAATACAGTAGACTGGCATTACCAGGGACTGGAGAGAAACAGGTATTACTTAATGGACACAGAATTTCAGTTTTGCAAGATTAAAAAGTTCTGGAAATAAGGCATTATAACTACCATTGTATTATTGAACTATTTTTGTTTTTTAGTAACAGCAACTCAACTCAGGACTTTGCGCTTGCCAGGCAGGCACTTCCACTGCTGAGGTATACCCTGGTTCATACTGTGTACTTTTAAAAAACTTTTTAAATTTCAGTAGTCTAAATAACAAGAGCTATATATCCTGCATAGTAACGTTACAAGCATGTACCAACATGCTTGTCATCTCACTATCCTTAATCTTCCTTTCAGCAAGTCTGTATGTAGGTTAAGAGAAAGCTCAAGCCAGGAGAGGCAGCACATCCCTGTAATCCCAGCACTTGGGATTACACTTAACATATTTTAGATTAAGTTAAATGTTATGTATGTATTCTCATTTTTATGTGGAGACAATACTTAAAATCTATTAGCAACTTTCAAGAATGTATGTTACCGCTTTGTGGTAACAATGCATCTATTTAACTTATCTTACCCCTTCATCCAACTAAAATGTTAGTCAACACTGACCCATCACTCACTTTGCCCCTGGTAACCACTATTCCATTCTCTAGCTCTGAGTTCATTTTCTGGACTCCATATAAATTGAAATCATGCTGTTGAATCTGACTCACTTAACAATGTCTCCTATGCCCACATATGTTGTAATTGACAGGATTTGCTTCTTTATATATAAAAGCTGAATAATATTCCATTGCGTAAGTATCGATATATTTAGATCTACAGATATCCCCATATACATGTATATATACATCACATTTCCTTTATTCACTCATGCATTAATGGATATTAACTGGTAAATTTAAAAAAAGACCTTCACAAACCAGGCATGGTAGCTCACACCTGTAATCCCAGCACTTGGGAGGCAGGGGGAATCACTGAGTTCGAGGCCAGCCTGGGCTACATATCGAGTTGAAGGCAGTGAGGCCCTGTCTCAAAAAAAAAAAAAAATCCCAAAACTTAAATTTTAAAAAATTTAGAAGGCCTTCACTAACTAGGTATGGTGGCACTCAAAATGCAGAAAGGGATGAAGGTAAGGCTCAGTGTGAAGCCTCTGGACTCAATCCCTAGTAACTGGTGGAGGGAAACCCCGCAAGAGAACCACTGTGCATTTAAGGGCAGCCTAAGCTACACAGCAAGTTTAAGACCAATCTGAACTATACAGCCAGGACCCTGTGCCCCCACCAAAAAAAAAAAAAAATTCTTCAGTGACCATCCCCATCTGAACAAGTTTTCCTACTTGAGTTTGAGACAGTCTTGCTGTATAGTTCAAGCTGGCCTCAAAAGTTCAAGTGATACTCTTTCCTCAGCCTGGCAAGGGCTGGTATTACAGGTACACACCACCATGCCTGGCTTTTGACATGTATTTTCTCTCACCACTACACTCTTAAAGCCAGGCATGGTGGTGCACACCTGTAATCCCAGCCCCTGGGAAGGCAAAGCATGATTGCCACAAGTTTGAAGCCAGCCAGAACTACCAAATGAGATCTGGAAAGAAAAAGACAAAAAAAAAAAACAAAACCCATTCAGAGAAGGAAAACAAAAATTGCAAGATCAAAGAACACCTAATATAACCAGCACAGGGTCTCAAATGGAGAAAATAATTCCTTTTTTCTCAAAAGGGCCATTCCAATCTTAACCAAATACAAATTAGAAGAAATTTGGTAGAAACTAGTAAAAAAATTTGAGCAATCTTCTAACTGGTTCATTTTCATCACGTTTTCCGGTAAGTGTATCAGGCATACAGTAGGTGCTCCATATTTGCCAAGTGATTCTGCTAACCTACCTGGACAAGGCCTTATGTTGAAACTGTGGCAATAAAGTACAGGACACACTCACAAAGCAGTTCAGAGCTCAGGCCTCAATTGTTTGCAATTTTTCCTTAGTACTTAGTAACTGCAGAACCCCCCCCCCCCAAGTTTTTTTTTTTTTTGGTGGGAAGTTTGTAAGTAGCCAACATGAGTGTTACTGTTCTCCTTGCTAGTGGCTGGCTGCTACCTTATAACCCATCTCCAGCAGATGCACCATTTTCCTACATTGTTGCAGCTTGCTGTACTGCTAATGCAGCATGTAGGAGTATTCTTGGTTTTGTTCCTAAAGCAATGCTACCAAAATGCCCTGTACTAAGGCATTATTAATAGTATTAAGTTACTTAACTGCAGGAAACATAGTTTAGGGTTTACACTATAATAGACATTTTTCTGACCATATCTGAAATTCAGTTTTTCAGTTCACAGGTGCTCTAGGAATGCAATCCCCACAAATTTCAGGCATCTACCGTTTAGAACCAAACCAAAACAAACCCAACCTTAGTTCTGATACACAGAACTAAGAGGCAGTGGCTCTTCCTTGCATGTAGCCCCTATCCTCACTGCTACTCCTTTTTTGGCCAGCATCTTAAGGCTGTTGTTAGCTTAAGGACAAGCTATGAAATGCTGGTGGGACCACTCAAGTGTTTGTTGATTTTGGCAGAGCTATATGAACAGGTGGTAAAAGGAATCACAAGGACTTCTGGCCTACAAAATAGTAAAATGTCCTCTCTGGTGGGAACCACTGCTTCATTTTTCCTTATGGCAAGAGAGACTGCTGACCACCCTTTTCTTAGACCTTTTCCCTAGAGCTAAGTTAGGCTAAATATGTTGACTGGTTGGTTGGAATGATAGTTTTACGAGGAGACAATGATTACTTCTCTAACAGAAAAGCCCTACATTTCTCAACTGTTAGTAAGCAGTTTGTTTTCTATCAAAAGTGGACCAGCCGGATACAGTGGCGTACACCTGTAATCCCAGCACCTAGGCGGCTGAGGAAGGGGGATCACCACCATGAGTTTTGAGTCCGGCCAGGACTACATAGGGAAACCCTGTCTCAAAAAAAAAAAAAGGTGCACCAGTGGAAGAAGCCTTCACTGGAGTAACACTGCCTGCCTGGGTTCTTCTCCATAACCCCTTTGCTTTGGAAACTACAAGTCTTATCTACAATAAAGAAGATAGCTGCAGTGATATTCACCCAAACCTGAGATTGTTAAACTTTATACCCTCCCCCTTCAAGGTAATAAAAAAAAAAAAAACCAAAACAAGCTCAAGCAAGAATTCTTTCAGAGCACACATACCCTAAGTTGAAAAACCATTTATTTCACTGGAAAGATAAAAGTGATCCAACTCTAGGTCTAGCCTTCGGGCCAAAAGAAACCCAAGAGCAGTGGTGACTCTCTCACCGAGGTCATTCCCAAATCCAACACCCACTGGAGGCAGGAGGCAGGGAGGAGACAGCGCAGCCCCCACCACAGCTTCTGCATACAATGAGGCCTGCTGGGAAAACAGAACATGAATGGGAAGCTACAGAAGTATTAAACAACAGCAAGAACAGGATAATGGGCACTAGAAAGGAAAGGAAAGGAGGTCTGAACTTAGCAAGGTAAATTAAGGTCCACGGTTCCTGAGGGACTGAATGCACAGAGCCGAAAATGTCCCGGAGACGGATACCAACGAAGGGTGTATTCTCATGCACAACCGCCGCTCGGAATTTCAGCCCACACACATCCCACCTGAAAGAGAGCACAATAAGGGGCTTTACAGCAAAGCTCAAAAGGGTTTTCCTATGTAAAACTTCAAAGAACATCTTTATAAAGTCTGATAATTTGATGCTTCTTTTAAATTTACTTGTACTCTTCCCCAGTATCATCATACTCTCAAAGTTTGAAGGCCAGAGAATTAAGAATAAACAATCCCAGATTAAGGCCTCTGTATTGAGTAGCAAATCTTTCCTGGGAGTAAGTAGGCAAAGACATTCCATTGCTCTTGATGTTAATATTAGCAATCCCCAGAAAAAGTAATTCTACATCACACTGTCATCAGAAAACAAAATAGGGAAAGGCTCCAATTAACACTCTGGAGTAAAAAGGCAATGGTACATTTCAATCTGGGAGTTACTGCCATGGTCCAAGTTAAAATCTGTTCAAGGTCTCAAAAATAGCTGAACTTGTTGTCCAAATGAGTAAGTTCTAAGACCTGAGGACATCCAAATCTGCCTAGGGAAGAAATTAACTTTTGAAAGAAGGTACTGGATGGAGGGCAGGTATAAGGTAAAGCAAGTTACTCAAGTTTCAATTTCAGCCCAATTGTGATTTCCTACCCCGCAGGCCTAAGCAAGTCACATACTTCCTGCCCTAATTAAAAATATGACAAAGAATCACCTTCACTCTCACTGCAGGATTAAGGGAACAATGGTAGTCTGGGGCACACTAGAGGTTATTTTAAGGGCTTTGAGAATACCCTTAAGTACAACAGGAACCTCAAAAACCTAGAGCCCAAAGCTGGCGAGCACTGAAAGAGTGTATTACTCAAAGCCAAATGGATCATGAGGCTCAAAACATTTGGTAGAGGAAAAAGCCAGGACTCAAGGTAGAGCTGATGGCTCGAGAGTATTAAATGTCCACAACAACTAGTGGAAAGATGAAGGGAGTGATCTGCTTATGGCAAAGCTCCCAACCCTGGATTCCAACACTACCGAAGTAAAACTAATACGCGTGTACGCATATTATTATGTATCTTGAGGGAGTGGAGTATGTCAAACAGCACTGTGAAGTCAAAAAAAAAAAACAAAACACACACACCAACAGGCTGTCACAGGACAGATTCAGCATAGTAACAGAGTGGACACTCCCTTGGAATGAATCTGAGCCGAGCAACTAAGTTGGATTTTGGAGTCCATGTCCAGACTTCCTTATTGAACTTTGTAAGAGAGATGTGTTCTACTTCTCTCTGCCCCACCTTATCAAAAAGGTTGAACTGTTCAGGAATATCAGAAACACACTCCAAGATTTAAGATGATGCCATGCTGCTGTTCTTCACAGTAACTGGGACCTGAGCAGTGATAGCCAGTTTTAACTATAGTTACAGAATTTATCATAGGTCATATCAGACATTTTACATCGCATGAAGTACACAGGAAACTTGAAGACCTTAGGAATGTCGAAGCCCTAGGAAACTCAACAAAGGCTCTGAGGAACAGCACATCTAAGACAGAATGTCTGGGTCCCAGATCAGTTCAATTATAGCACATGTGACCTAAGATTCACCAGCATATCATTCTTGGTTCTTCCAGGCACAATCAGATTGACTCCCATTATCAACAATCCCAGAAAAAATACCCTTGAGGGTCAAGGATATTTACTTACTTCAAAGTAAGCATTTAGGACTTCTCCCTGGACTCTGAACCATGCTACTAACCTTATCCTAACCCTGCAAAAGCAAGCAAGCAGGGCAGCCTAATTGGAGCCCTTTAGGCTGCAGGAGGGATGGCAAAACCAGAACAGAGGACACCCCACCACTCTCACCTCAAGCTTTAAAAGGCTGAGTACCGCGCCCGATCCGCATACTGCTCCCGCTCATACCGGGCCATGTCGTACAGGGAATTCCGCGCGGCTGCAGAAGCTTGGGACAACTCACTCTCATGCCCGTAACCGTAGCCCTCTCCAACAGTGGGGACTGGGCCTGTAGCGCGACGCAGGGGGCTCCGATCCCGCCCGTAATATGAAGTGGAAGCTGCAGTAACAGCAGCAGCGGCTGCTGCTGCAGCAGCAGCTGTGGCAGCAGCAGCTCCTGAGGTCGGCAACAGGTGTCTATCGTAGGGATCGAGAGAGGTGGAGGTGAGGTGACTGGCCATGGCTGTGTTCTGGACTTGTGGCAGCTGGGACAGGGTCTGCTCTGCGTAATTATATGCAGAAGCAGCTGCAGCTGCCACTGCCTCATAGGACCGGGCAGCACGGCAGCGCTTGTAGTAGGCATCGAGCGCTCCGTACGCGTTGTTGTAATACAACGAATCCCCATAGCTCATGGTGTAAGGTGTACGCACTGCTCCATATTGCTCATTATATTGCTCGGTCAAGTCTGCCACGCGGCCCGAACGATCTATTGGACACTCTTTGGACCAGTGCCCCTCTTTCCCGCACCGATAGCAGCCGCTCTGGTCTCCCATCCCGGGCGCAGTCCTAAGCCGGCTGGTGGACAACTGCACGTGCATTCGTTTGCCTTGAAGAAACAGACGCAAGAAGGGTTGCTATCACTCTTAGTCATAGCCCAACCCCCTACACCCCAGCCACTGGTAATAATAGTGGCTTTACCTAGCAACTCTTAATGCAGAATTCATCAATGCCAAAAAGATTGGAAAATTTTTAAAAACCCAAAATATAGATCTAATATAATAACCTAATTCAGGCAAAGATCAATTCAATGAAATTTTATAGCTACGACACCATTTTACTGCTTACCAAAAAACTACACTAGCTTGAAAACATTTCATCCATTGCCAAGTAACTAAGCAAAAATCTACAGTATCTATAATCCAACAGTATCCCAACATCAAAGGAATTAAAAGTAAGGATGCTCCACAAGTTTCTGACATCTCCAATCTTCACTATGGAAATTGACTTCATTAAATGTGAAGGTCAGTTTTACCTCCCCCACCTCAAAGACAATGAAATAAAAAAACTCTTTAGTTACCACCATGTAAGAGTGATCAGGATTTGATCCAAGGCAGGGTGTAGCAGGCGACTTTCAAACTACATCTCTGGAAAAAACACTTATGAACTGGAGAGGCTGGGGGACACAATACAGTTGAAGCAAGGTTTTCTCCCTTAAATGGATCTTTTAAGTAGCTGGTTCTAACAATTACTCTAATAAGGACTCTACAATCTGACAGCTAATTTTAGTGAACATTCAGAAGATCAAAGGAAAACAAGGCATGCTGTTCACAAAATATTTTTGAAAGAAAATTTTAAACTCGAAAAAAGGGATGAGTGGAAAGTGAAGAATAATCAGTAATATCATTCAATCAACCAAAAAATGATTTATCAACAGTAAAGCATCTTTCCTTCTTCCAGAATGTGAAATACTACCAAGCACCTAGTATTTTTTGAAAATCATATAGCTTGACAATGAAAAAATATTACTTCTAAAAACCTAACAAAAGCAGAAAACTTTTCAAAAGTTAAAACTAAGCACCAATGTACCCAATCACACAGATGTCAAAGAGGTGGTTAGAACCAAGAAGAGTCAACAGGTGGGTTCTCTAATATTACAGAAGTGGTACTAAACTAACTTCACTGTGAAACTGATGTTAGGTTCTAAGAAGCCAGAAAAGGGAGTGGAGGAACCAAAAAAACAAAAAAATCTCACCTTAAACATCATTTCTGGTAAATTTAAGTTGCAAGTCATTAAAAGAACTAAGGTAATTAAATACGTAAGTGCCTTAAAGGACTAACCTGTCTGGCATTTGCCCAGGGGACCACTTAGGCACCTAATAAACTCAGAAAAAACAAGTGCAACCAAAAAAACTAACTTCACACATTCAAAGCACAAAAGCTGTAATAAAAGCCAAAGGACTTGTCAATTTAATGTAAGAATGAGATGGTGCATCTTTAAAAAAAATCTGAAATAGATTTTAAGTGAGAAAATCATAGACTTTCTATCCAACAA
>RJWT010036570.1:0-13236 GCA_004365215.1 Cuniculus paca | reverse complement strand
AACAACCATTTTGAAGAAAGCAAGAGACACTAGGGTAACCATTGTTAATCTCCTGTTGTTATGTTTTGAAAACCTGTATAGCTTGCAGTGTTCTCCTTTGAAATGCTATATTATGTTTGACTCTATACTGTTTTCTTTTGCTTTTTTCATTCTGTTCTGTTTTGTTTTGTCCTATTTTCTTTAAAATAAAAAAAAGAAAGAAAAAAAAACTGTAAGCTATATAAACTTTTCCCACCTTCATTTTGGGCATCGACTATTTTGTCTCAGTAAAGAGAAAAAAGCAACCAAAACACCGACAGAGACAGAGAGTGTGAGAGCAAGAGAGAGACAGGGAGAGATACAGACAGGTACAGAGACACACAGACAGAGACACATGGAGAGACAGAGAGAGAGAGAAACAAAGAGACAAAGATACAGAGACAGAGACATACAGACAGAGATGCAGAGACAGAGACACACAGAGAGACAGAGAAAGAAAGAGACACAGAGACAGACAGAGATACAGAGAGACAGAGACAGAAACAGAGACAGAGATTGAGACAGAGACAGACAGAGAATCCAGAAGGGCAGAGAGCAATAGAACCTCAAAAGCCGAGACTAGAGTGATATAGCCACAAGTTAAGGGCTGGCAACAGCATCAGGTCCTGGAAGAAGGAAGGAAGGCTTCTCCCCAGACACTCTGGAGACAGCAGACCCTGCTTGCACCTTGAGTTCAGGTTTCTGGCCTCAAAGACAAGGAGAAAATAAATTTCTGTTGTTTTAGACCACTTACTTTGTGGCAATTTTTTACAGCATTCTCCAGAGGGCAACCCAGCAGGGAAATACAGAGTGGGGCCTCCAAAACAACTGCAGGTGAACAACTGCCTGAGATGGTCCCAGTCGCCCCTCTGACTTCATCTCCCACCATCTCTTCAAGTGACTCCACTCTAGAACTCACTGTGTCATGACTACAAAAAACTCCTTCATTCACTTGAGTCTGTGCTTAACTGTTTCCTTTGTGAGGACTTCCAGAACCATTCTATTCCTGATGGCACCTCCTTCACTCCCATTTCCCTCGAATCACTTGAGTTTTTGTTGTTGTTGTTGTTGTTGTTGTTGTTGTTGTTGTTGGTTTTTTTTTTGTTTTTTTTTTTGCGGCACCGGGGATTGAACTCACAACCTTGTGCTTGCCAGGCAGGCGCTTAGGCCGCTGAGCTAGATCCCCGGCCCTGTTTTTGAGACAGGGTCTCACTATGCCATTCAGGCTGGGCTTGAGCTCACTTTGTAGCCCAGGCTGGTCTCAAACTCACAACGATCCGCCTGTCTCAGCCTCCTGAGTGCTGGGATTACAGGCGTGAGCCACCACACCTGGCTATCACTTGAGTTTTTATCCTAGTACTTAATGCTGCCTGAAAAGTGTGTGTGTACACTGCCTGTGTTTATTTTCTTGATGGTTGTTAGTCTATCCCACTGGAATCTGAGCTCCTTGAGGGCAGGAACCTAACTTTCTCCCATTGTAACCCTTTTCACTCAGTCCTGTAAACTGGTTAAGGGCAGACTATATGTCAAGCACTAATCAATGTGCTGAGAATAAGATAGAAAAAAAATCTTCTCTCAAAACTTATCTTCTACTGGAGACAGACAATGAACAAGTAAACATAGATGCAATATGTCACATGATGGTCTTGTAAGGCTGAGAAGGATAGAGGATGCTGGGGCAAAGGGGAAGTGATGCTATTTTATAGAAAATGTTTAGAAGAAGACTCATTAAGTGACATTTAGGATGAGACATGAAGGAAGTGAGGGAGAGAGCCATGCAGACCACAGGAAGAACTTAATATACACAAGGAACAGCAAGTGCAAAGGCCCTATGGCAGGTGCATGTTTTATATCACACACTAGTATCAGACACCAAGCAGAGAGACTCCCTGTAAACATTGAAAAGGGTACACAAGTAGAGGTGAAGTTCATAGTCTTGGGAATCTGGCAGTACAGTTGCAAATTTCTAATTATCCAATGAATCTCTTGGGTAAGCCTGCTTCCTTTGGTTTTCTAAATCTGTAAACTGGAAATAACATTAGTGTCTCCCATATTAGGTAGTTATGAGGCTCAAATGCACTGGTTCATGTGAATCCTTAACTGTACCTTGCACATGGGAAGCACTAAATATTGCTAGTGTGATTAAACTATGCAGTTATGACTGTTACAACTCTAAAGTACAGTCACCATCTTTCACATGGCAGGCGATTTGCAGCCTCCAGTGCCTGGGCCCCTCATCTCATGACTTTAACCACCTGAAAGCCCTGACTCTCCTCAGATTCACTTGGAAAATCCTAGAGAAAGGTGAGCAAGTACCAGAAAATAAAGCAAAGGTAAGTAATTCAGAGCCCATGGTGAGCACCTGGGAAAGCCTGCTGTCCACAGACTGAAAGGATGGGGAGGGAAAGAGAGCAAGCCCCCAGCTGGCTACCCTGGGACCTAGGTCACTGCATGAACAAGATGGCCCACCAAAGACAGAGAAGGGGCCGAGCCACAGGAAGGCTGTCTTCTCATGTGTCCTGCGTGGGTCATGGGATCTGAACCCAACAGAGGTTAATGGCTGCAATCCAGGCCTTCCTGAATCCCAGCATCTCCTCTTTTTTTCCTGTTTACTCTTCCTGCAGCTCATCATTGCTTTCCTTTCTCACCTGTGGTTCTTTGCTCTCCTCATCCTCTCCCAGGATCCCCATTCTAGGGTGCCTAGGGCCTGCCCTCCATAGCAGCTGCTTGTGAGTGATGAGCCAATTCACTTTTGCTCCGCGCCCACCTGGAGAGCCCTCAGTTCCTCCTGCAGATCAGATCTAGAACTGGAAAAAACGAGGGGTGAAGACTACACCACAGGGACTTTCTGTATCCTGATGATTCAGCGAGGGCAACTCTGAGGGGTCAGCTGGGAGAGAGTGAGGGGAGGTATCAGTTGTGGCCAACACTGCAGCCATATGTCTTATGATTGGGGCAGTGAGGGACACCAGTCTTACTGAAGCATGGTCTTTCCCATTTCTAAATTCTATATGAATATCCCTGTAGACTGGCATTTTCTACATACCCAGTACTGCTTTCTGGTTCAACATTTGAGATCTATCCAGGTTGATTGCCACAGCTCTGATCCATTTGTTTTCACAGATGTATAGTGTTCCATTGTAGTTGTACATTTGCAAATTCCTTCAAAGGGTGGAAACCTAAGTTGTTGCAGTTACTCACTAGCGCAGAGACTTTCCCTGTGTCTCCTGCCATAGGAATGCAAGAGTTTCCTGAATGTGTATACCCAAAAGTATAACTAGCAGGTTGTATGGGTTTTATGCTTTGTCAATTCTGCCACATTTGCCGAGTTGCTTTCTAATGCCAGAGAGCCCACATAATCTCCCACCCCACCAAACACTGAACAATTCCAGTTCCTCACATCCCTGCCAATGCTCCATAAGAACAGACTTGGAAGACTTTTTTTTATCAGTCGTCATTGTGATTCAAATTGGGTACCACTACTGCCTGATGCAGCTAAGCATCTTTCTATCCACAGGTTTGCAGTTCTGTGCTGTTATTGTCATCAGTTTGTGTTATGATTTGTGTCTGGAACCCCAAAGCCTCTTGCTTTTTCAGAGATGGCTGAATCTAGAGTGTATGATGTTGGGATTAAGGTGTGTAATTAGTAAATCGGTCCACTGATTGGTTTGGCATAGTTCTGGCTAGGATTAAGGGGTGGGTAAGCTACATACAACATAGGGGACAGACAGAGTCTTGTCTGACCTCCCTTTTTGTTTTTGCTGTCTTCCACCACCATAAACTATTGCCCCTCTGCCATGTGCCCACCTGCCTTAGAGCCAGTTAATTATGGACTGAAACTTCTACTAACTGTGAGCTAAATAAAACTTTCCCCTTTTAACTTTGGGTGTCAAGTATTTTGTCTCAGCAATGAGAGAAAAGAAACTAAGATAGTATAGGAAGCTATGAAAAGAGAGGAATACTCCCAACTTTGCTGAGTCAGTGGTAGTACAAAAGGATGAGAGATCCTACAGCTTCTGTGTAAGAGCCACTAGAAGGTTCGAATGTCAGTTTAAATCAACATTTTGCTCTACCTGGCAGCTTTCACTAGGCTACTAAGCTATAGAGGGATCAGTGCTTGAGGGGACTGGCAGAGAGGATCAGAGCAGACCTGACCCTGAGGGACACACAGCCTTGTCTACAGTGAAGTCGTCATGAGTAAGGAGACAGCGAAGGAAGGCTAGCATAGGTCTGGATGTGATGGAGAGTGGGGCTAATCTGTGGGGCTGGAGGGGAGGGCAACACGGGGAGGAAAGTGAGAATGAGTGTGGGGGGTTGGGGTGGGTTGCGGAATGAAGCAGAGAATGAGAGGCGTTGGGAGTTAAGTGTGTGAGAGTGGGTGAGTCAGGAAGTGATGGTAGTAGATATACAAGGTAGGGCTAAAACTGGAAGTGGCAGGGGTGGTAGAACTTGGCTGAGAGGTTGGGGCTGGAGCTCGGTCTTCAAAACATCTCGCCATCCAGTTTTGTTAAGGACGCTCAGATATGTTTTACACAATTGAAGTTTCATGTTCACACCCTCACAACCCCTTCAATAAAAACACTGCCCTAAATACCTCCAGTCAGACTATCTATAGCTGCCTCCAGAAACTACACATGAGAATTAACCAGCATAGTGCTGAAGGCCAGGGAGAGGCAGGGTAGTGCAGTGGTTACAAACACAGACTAGAGAACAGCTAGACAACTGATTGTAAACCCTTTTAGGAGTCTGAATGGAAATGACAATAATAGAACTCACTTCATAGGACTGTCATGAGAATGAATGGGTTAGTATAATTTCTTTTAAATTATACTTTAACCAGATGAATGGTTAGTATAATTTCTTTTAAAAGTATCTGAGTCACAGTAAGTGCTCAGAAAACATTAGCTGCTTTGAAGTATTAGAGGAAAAATGTCTCCAGACCTCTAGAGCAGGCAACAGAAAGGGCTTTCCCCAGTAACACAAAAGTGAAGAGTAGGTAGTAATCCAGTCCAGTGATACCAATACCAGCTGAGAAACTGGATCTTGAGGACCTGATAACCCACGAATCTTTCAGCTAGGGTAAATCAGCTTCCAGGTGGAAAGACCTTGTTGACAGCCAAGTGTGAGCACAGTCCTGGACTTCCTATGGAGTCAGAAGACATTTCAAGTTGACATACCAATTAAGACGCAGGAGCTGGGGACCAGGACAGTGGACATTAGAGACTTGCTTACACTGCAAAGAATGGTCTCTCCTCCTACACATCCTGCCAGATCCAGTGCAATTAAAAACCTACTCAAAATAACCTGAACCTAGAACCTAACTTATTTGAAAATACAACATTAACGATTTTTACATTTTTAAAGGTATTTGAGTATTTTAGTTTTTTTTTATTACTCATGTTTGCAATACCTAACAACTATATTCATCTTGGGGAATTGGTATATATATATATATATATATATATATATATATATCACATCTTAATCATCTTTACTTCCCCTTCCCTTCTCCTATCTCCCCCATCCTCATATCTTCTTCGCATCTCCATACAGTTTTAATATACATTGAATTTTCCAAAAAAGCAATTACCATTCCAATGAAGGAAAGATGGGATTTGTGCTGTTCATAATTTTATTAAGACTGAAATTAATAAAGTAGAACTTAATAAAGTTTGGACTGAGCCTGGGGAGCTTCTCAAGGCCTCCTTGAGTAGGGTACACCCAAACTGACATATGAAGAATAAGCGGAAGCTTACAAAGAGAAAAGAAAGGGAAGAATGTCCCAGTGTGGGAGGAGCCAAGAGAACAAAGAAGCTGAGGACTTTAGAGGCAGAATTATGTCTGAGAAGGAGTCCTTGGACCAGAAGCCTGAAGAAAATGAGGGAGCATCTTGCCCATCTGTGAGGGGAAGGTGTTTTAGGAACAGTAAGCTTGTAGTAAATGCAAAGGCCCTGAGGTCAGTACATGTCTAGCACATTTCGGGACCAGGAAGAAGGACAACGTGCCTGGAGCAAAGGAAACTAGTAGGAACCCGAGGAGACGGGATGAAGGAGCTGGCCAATTTTACATGGGTCTTGTGGGCTATGACACTGTTTTATGCAGGTCAAAACAGGGACCCACCGCAGGGCTGTGAGCAAAGAAATAATAGGTTTGGCAGGCCTTGGGTTTGTCCCCTAGAATGTAGGCAACAAGGGACAGGGACTTTATCTTGGTCCCTACCATACCCACAGTCCTGGAAGAGCAGCGGGCCCTGGAAAGCTCTTAGGAAATGTTTCAAGTAAGTGAACATACAGATGAACAATTAATGAATTTTGGATGAAGCGATGCACAATTGTGAATCTGACTGCTTCAGGATCTGTGCTTCATCCCACAAATTTGTGAAAAACTCCCTTCTAATCCTCCAGTGACTTCCATGCCGGCCGTTAGGCTGAGATCCCCGCCGCGGCCTCCAGGGGTCGCAGAGCGGGGGTGGGGGTGGGCGGTTGTCGCACGGAAGATTTTGCGTGAGGCACCGCATGGGGCGGGGCCTGTGGGCGGGCGCCCAGCGGCTTGGCCGGGTAGCCCGGCTGGCGGAACGCGGTAGCTGGGCTGTGGTTGTGCGGCTGCAGCCGGAGTGGTTTGGGACGCGCACGGAGTGAAGATGGCGGCGGAACGACCGGACGCGCTGAGGGAGTTCGTGGCGGTGACGGGAGCTGAGGAGGACCGAGCCCGCTTCTTCCTCGAGTCGGCCGGCTGGGACCTGCAGGTAGTTCGCGAGGCTGGCCTCATCCGGCGGCCTGGGGGCTGCGGGGCGCGGGTGCCTGACCCTTTAAGCCCGAGACGGCCGAAGCGCACAGTCATCCCTACCCGACCGTAGCCCAAGCCAGGCCTCATGGCCTGGGGCCTCTCGCCACACGTCTCCGGCTCAGAGGAGGCCAGCCCCGGCCTGCTGTGTGGGGCCTTGGTTCTCCCCCACTGCGTCGCCTAACTCCGCGGCTTCTGCGAGACTTAAGGCGCTGTCGCAGCCCGCGTGGAGAGGGTCGCCTGGGGGCGTGGCTGCGGGGCCGACTGCCTGCTGGAGGCCGCCGCGTCCCAGTGACCACCTCCAGGCGGTGCCGAGGCTCGGGCCACGGTGGTCGCTCCCATTCCCTGTCCGCAGCCTAACCGCGGTGGGAAAAGAACCCGATCCCGGAGTTGGTCCAGGCCCCCTCTTACCGAATTGCTGGGAAAAACTAGCTCTGGGACGGTGGCGCAAGGTTGGCTTTCTTAACCTTTCTTAGTTAACCGATGTGTATAGTGGGAGTCGCGTGGAATTTACTGGCAATTCACTGTCAAGTCCTAAGTGTTCGATTGAGATGATAAGCTTCCCTGGAGAGAGATTTTTGCACAAAAACTGAGGCTCCATTGCCTAGAACAATGCCTGGCACGTAAGCATTCGGTAATTCAGTAGAAAAAAACTTACATAAATGTTGTTGGCCAGCCTACATCTTAGGTGGATGATGGCGATAACTAATATTATTGAGTAGATTCAACAAGCCGAGCACAGTTCTAACTGCTTTACATGTCTTATGTTACTTAACTTTCCAATTTTGCCGCAAAGGTTTAAGGAGGAAACTTGCTTAAGGCCTTACTAGCTACCAAGAGTAAGAGACAAAATCAGAACTCAGTTCTGGCACATTTTAATTAGAAGATAAAGTCTAGCCGATAGGTACATGAAGATGGGGGGAAAGACATGTTCATCACACTGATTAAGGCCCAAGAAATCTGTCTCATCCCCATGAGAGTGCCTAAGCCCCATTTTATGGATGAGAAATTAGGAGGAATGTACCCAAAGTCAGGTAGCCAGTAAGTAGTGTAGGGTTGGAGTTTGAACTGGGTCTGCTGATGTCACCATTTACATTGCTACTCACATGTGTTAGATAAAGCATCGCATGTCTCTACAGACACAGTGTGAAGCCCTTGTGCTGGACAGAAGTATAAAACAGAAGTGCTTCTTGAAAAATGCATAGTATTATTGTCACCAGGCCATCTCTCCCATTCTCACACTGTTAAGTAGAGAAACAGGTTCATGCATGTGGCAGGACCAGGATTTAAATATAGTTTCCCCATCAGTTCAGTGCAAGTGCCAAGGTAGCTCACTACCCCCATCAGGCCATTTATTTCTCATAAGGTATATTCAGACCAGTTATGTGCCGTGACTACTTACTGACTTCAGTGTGGCTGGTCCCAGGACAGAAGCTGTGTCTTTTTCATCTCTGAAGACCTCAGTGCTCTTTCTTCTTTCTTTGTGCAGAGTATATGTGATGAAGTGTCCACTAAGTTGGTGAGGGAGACATAGTGGCCAAAGGACTCCTATATTCCTTCTGTATCTGTAGGGCTAAGAGATGACTGTGCGTAAGTCTTAATGGATCATCTCTTCCAGTCTTTAGGGTTCGTGGGACGGGTGCCTCCATTTCACAGATTAAGAAACAAAAGAAAAGTAGCAAGAGAGACCAGACTCCACAGTTCCTGATATCTGGCTGTAAAAACTTAAGATTGAGAGCCTGAGCACACTGCCTAGAATTAAGCCTGGCTCTACTCCTTACCAACTATGTAACTAACTGTGAGCAGTTGTCTTAACTTTGCAGTGCTTCTGTATCACCTATAAAATGAGACAATAATAGTACTAATTGCATAGAGTTCTGTGAGGATTCAGTAAATTAACACATGCAGAGGACTTACAACAACCTGACACATAAACATATGTTCAGTAAATACATGCTGCTTTTATTTCATAAAGCGAGAACAAAGAATATCTTCCACCCCAGTTTTCTTTCGTGTCTTCTTTTCTCCTTGATGGATGAAATTTGTTTTAGGTGAAATGAAGACTAACAGTTGGTCTGTTACCTTTCAGTTGAAGTTTCTATCTTGTGTGGGTCATGTCTTGATGTTTTTATTCCTTTGTGCTAAGAGGAGGTATGTATTAAGTAAAGGACTATTCCAGGGTCCCAAGGTACTGCTTCTCTATTTCAGATCGCACTAGCGAGCTTTTATGAGGACGGAGGGGACGAAGACATTGTGACCATTTCACAGGCAACCCCCAGTTCAGTGTCCAGAGGCACAGCCCCCAGGTAAGGGCGTACTTCAGTTATTGCTACCTGAGTGCTTCCAGCAATGAAGAAGAGCTGTTTTCTGACTTAACAGATGGTTCAATCCTAAGTATGTGAACTAGGGGACTTGAATGAAAAAATAAAGTAATACCCTTTATGCCTTACTCCTTTCTTGGATGGAGACATGTGTGACTCTTATCTTGGTTATGGTTCAATTCTGGGAGAAACCACAGAACCTACTTTTCAAGATTTTTGAGAACCTTTTATTTATGAAGCATGAGGAGTAACTGCTCTATATCTGGAAATTTTTAAGTAAAATCCAAAGGCCTTTCTTTCAGGGTAGCTAGATGATGGTTGATGGATGTGGAAGTTTAAGCTGGATGACTTCAGGAATGCTGCTTTGGTATTATACAATGCCTAGTACCCTGTTAAATCATACAGAAAATAAGCCTTTACTTTATTAGGAGAAACAGTATTAATCCTTTGGGTCCCATTTGCACCACCTTTCCTGGCACCCTGGCTCCCATAGCAGATGACAGTTATAATCTACGGGATGTGACAACATGGTCTTCCAGGAGACAGGCTGAGCCTCTTCACATAAAAGTGTCAACTCTTGACTTTCCTCTCTTCTTTAGCTTCTTCTCCCTGCTATATGTTTTTACCAGAAAATTTTGAATTTGAATTCAACCCCCAAAACAGAAAGAATGTTTCTTTCTGTTTGCCATGAAGTGGCAAATTATCTCTCTCCCAGGACATTTAAGGTTCAAGATACATTTTCTTCCTTTGAAGGAAAATGAGCACCAAATCTCTTTGCTCCCTTCACATCTTTCCCTGCCTCTCATCTGCAGAGAAAAGAGATAATAGGCAAGCAGTCTTTCAGTTATTTGCTTGTGATCATTTCACAGACCTTCGCTAAGATATGAGGTGTTGGTGATGACACATGGAATTGTTACTGCCTTGGACTTGGTTGGTAGGCTGAGGGTTGTTCTTGCAGCTGCTGGCGGAGGTGGCTGATTTTCTGGAATCTGAGTTGACAGCTGCCTAAGGACACTGTTGGGACGTTGGCATGTCAAAATTAGCAATGGTGAGAAGTTGCAGGTCAGCCTCTAATGCCATCATATTCTTATGTCTTTTTTCAGCGGTCCTGAAATCCAGTCAAAGCAGTGACTTACTGGATCAGAGGCCCAGGAACTTAACTGCATAGGTTGAAAGCCCAATCATACCACTTCAGAGTTTTGTAACCTTGGGCAGATTACTTATTTCAGTCCCTTAGTTTTTCTTATATGTTAAATGGGATTAATAGTAGTGTAATAGTAGTGCCTCTTAATTAATACTTACATAGCACTTAGATATGTATCTGCTATTGTTATTTTTTAAATTATTTTTGTCTGTACTCCTTTATTCTTTGTACTCTTCCTCATTCCACAGCAGGTATATATATATTAAAAAATAAGCATAGAAAGAAAGTAATCAAAGAAATGGAGTGTAACATTAACCCTGAAAGAAGTAAAAGGTTGGCCACACATTTGAACCCAGGAGCCTTGTCTCTCTGCTTTGGTTAAATCTCAGACTTGGTAATGGGCATGGTGAAGCCAAGAAAAAGGAGGAAGAAGGGCACCGTTTGTCCTATCATTGTCCTAATCTTGAAGGAAAATACTGACTTCTTTTTTGGAAAAACCAAAATTGTGCTTGTACCCCAGATGAAATTTTTGTGACAGATCTGCATCTCCCCTTCTGGCTGTCACAGGACACTTTAGCCTGGTAACCTGTCTCCATTCCTCACGTCATCTTCTTACCTACGTTTCATGTTGCCACTGCTGTCTTGAAACAACACTTAATGATTGAGCTCCTCCACTGACTCTAGAAGAGAAGTGTTGAATGTGAAGCCCCTGAACCCTCAGGAAGAGTGTTTGGAATGAATGAGAGAAGGCCTGTAAATTACCCGAAATTGTAGGTACATATTTGTATGTTGGTAGGTATCTTTGCTGGCAAAAGAGTCCCTAGCTTTGATTAAATTCGCAGAGGGGTAAAGGGCATAAAATAGTTAACCATTGCTGTGGGAGAAAGTCTAAACTCCTCAATGATAACAGCTGTCACTTAACTGAGCATTTAGTATGTGCCAGACACTCAGTTAAGTCTTTTTTTTTTTTGAAAAGAATACAATCAAACAAAACAAACCAGAGTAAAGTCAATCAAAACAAGGCAGTGAACATGGTACATGACTTTTAAACAGGGTAAAAAGCAATCGGTAAGGCTACCATAATGCCTCTTGTTATCTGCAGTATACGTGCGCATACCATCAGGGATAAGTAAAATCAAACAAAATACAACAAACTAAAACAGTAGAAACAAAACAAAACAAACAAAGCAAAACAGTGTAAGCAATACAGAATTTCAAGATATTAGCAAAACAGCATTGGCTACCATAATAGTTGTTATCTTCAGATTAGTTGCCTACACCTTCATACATATTACAATCAAACCATACAGAATAGAGTAAAATCAATCAAAACAAACAATGAAAGCCATATAGGGTTTCTGAACAAGCTAATTGGACATCCTCGATGGCTGCAATTATATATTTTGTTATCTTTAGAATAGCTGTCCATGCCATCAAGTATAATAAAATCAGACAAATTGGAATGAAATGAAACTAATCAGAACAATGAATACAATCTAAATTTCAAATCATGATAATAGATTAATAATGGTCATTTCTTTCCCTTTTTAGATAATTCCTCCCCTTTGACTTTCCCAGTATGTATTGTGCATTTTGGATCCCACTAACACCTTTAGTTTGTTATGCTATGGAGATAACACAAAATTCACCTTTGTGACTCTGGTGCATTACATCCATGAGCACTATTACCAGTTGCCTCTATCTACCTACAAGAGCCTTGAGGTTATCTTCCTTTATAGCTGAGTAGGTTTCCACCCCATGAAATCCTATGTCTTTCTTATCCATTCTGCAATTAATGGGCAGGCTACCCCTATTTACCACCCCCCCGCCCCGGCTCCCTGTCACACAGGGCATTGTTCTCTCTCCTTTGACTTTCAGATTATGGATTTTCTTTCTAGCTAAATGTGTTTCTTGCATAGAGCATATTGATGGATCCTGTCACCTGATCCACTATGCCTCTTTTTCTTTCTATTAGTGCCTTGAGGCCCTCTTGCACTGTATTATCTCTGCCATGCTATTTTCCTGCCATTGGCTCCCTATTTTTCCTCTCCATTCAATCGACTGGCCCCACTTGACTGGCCCCTCTGACATTGTTCCTGAGACCGTGGTCTTTTTTTTCTCTCTCTAAAATGTCCTTTAGTGATCTTTGTAGGGTTGGTTTGGTGGTCATGAATTCCTTGAGTTGTTCTTTGTCATGGAAGTATCTTGTTTCTCCATTAATTTTGAAGGAAAGTTTTGCAGGGTACATCAGTCTGTTATTTTCTTTCAGGACTTGCATTACTTCACTCCAGCCTCTTCTTGACTTGATGGTTTGTGTTGAGACGTCTGCTGTGATTCTGATGGGTTTTCCTTTATAGGTGATCTGTTTCTTTTCTCTAACAGCTTTTAATATTCTGTTCTTGAGTTGAATTTCTGGGATCTTGGTTATTATATGTCTGGGTGTAGATTTGTTTTGGTTATAGCTAGCTGGAGTTCTAAATGCCTCACTTATTTGAATGTCATATTCTTTTTTTATGCTTGGGAAGTTTTGATAAATTATATCTGTAAATAAGGTCCTGATGTCATTTGTCTTGACACCTGCTTCTTCACTCACATTTTTAATTCTTAAAGTATGCATCTTTGAGTTGTCCACCAGCTGTTGAATTGTTACTTCCTGAGACCTTGTTATTGTTAAGAGATCTTTCCTTTCACAGACATAGGCTGCAATCCTGTCTTCAAGCTTTGAAAGTCTTTCTTTAGTTTCCTTCATGTCAACATGCCAGCTATCTAATGAATGTTTAATTTTCTGGATATCTCTTTGAATCTGTTTCATACATTCTAAATCTCTCTTACGCTGTTCATTCATGGTTTCCCTCATTTTCCTATGCTCCTCTATTTTTTTATCTGTGTCTTCTTTAGAGATGTTTAGTATTTCTTTTATTATGGTTTTCATTTTTTCTTTTACCTGGGATAGAATTTCTGTTCTAATTT
>RJWT010036569.1:0-13257 GCA_004365215.1 Cuniculus paca | reverse complement strand
TACACTATACCTTACTATACCCATAATACCATATCCATAAATACTGCTAATCTCCTCCTTTTTAAACCACTCTCAGAAGTGGACCTTAAGGCAAGGTGAGGACACACAAGTACAGAAACGAAAGGAGTGACACACAGAGGGGAGGACGGCCAGCAAGGTTACAAGATGAAATACCACAGTGGGCAAATGAAACTTAATCATGTGGACAAATGTTGGGAAGAGGTGTAAACCACTGGCCTCAAAATTCTTCCACGTGGGGCTCAAGTTCGTTGTAGGTTTGGATTTCCTCAAAGCATTCTTTTAATTTTTCCTCTGGTTCTATGCGTCTCTCTGCCTTTTGTTTCAAAATTTAATTTTAATAGATAATGTGTGTATATTTATGGAGAGCAATGTGATATTTTGGTCTATGTACACGTTGCAGAAAGATTCAATGAAGTTGATTACATAACCATTACCTCCCCAACTTAACATTTTTTTATGATGAGAATGTTTAAAAATCTATTCTTAATGTGCTTTAAAGTGTCTTTGGGAATCCAAGTTGATCCGGACCCTCTCTCCTTTATTCTTCAGTATTAAAAGTTAAAATATATAATTAGGGTGGATAGTTAAGAGGCCCCTTTCCCCCCTTGAGTCTTGCCAGAGGTTCAGAACATTGAATAGTTTTCCAGCATCCTGAGCACTTGCATTAGGCAGCATACCAAGGATTCCTCGGAATTCCAGACCAACCTCCACAGCTGCCTCTCCCCAGGCTACTCCCCCAGCTCGAGTCTCCTTTGCATTTCTCCATGGCCAAAAACATAAGAACAAAGGTTGTTTCCTCAGCTAAGGACCCTTAGTCTCATCATCCTCTACACCCTGAATTCTTTCCTCCCCACCTCTCTTTCTCTTGAAATCCCTCCAATTCACAGAGGCCTCATCTAAATGTATCTTTCTGGGGTGCTCCTCCACTCAAACCTCCCTTCTTCCCCAGAGCTACAAGCACTCTTCACCCCGTGAAGCCTACCACGTTCTACCTTGAAATACTCGTGTACATCTGATAGCCCATGGCAGGTAGGAAGCGTCTTGGAACCAGTGACAGTGTCTCGGTCATCACTGCAAACCACCGAGTACAGTCCCCACTGGGTTATTATTAGCAAAGATTTGATTTAGCAAAGGTCAGCCTTGCTTTTACAAGAATTAGAATTAGGTGAGTACAGTTGAAGTCCCTTGTGATTTCTCTATCTTGCTTTTCTGCCAGTTCTTCCATGCCCGCCATTTGGCTGGCTGGCTTATTGTTGGTTCCTAGGATATCATACTCTCTCTTTCCTTAGCCCTACCCCAAAGCTTCCCATGTGTGTCTACGACCCATTCACTGCTAATCTCCTCCCTTTTAAACCACTCTGAGAAGTGGACCTTGAGGCAACATGAAGACACAGGAGTATGGAAGTGAAAGGAGTGACAGAGAAGGGTGGACAGCCTGCAAGTTTACAAGACGAAATACCACAGCAGGCAAATGAAACTTAATCATGTAGACAATTGTTGGGAAGAGGTGTAAACCGCTGGCCTCAAAATTCTTCCCTGTGGGGCTGAAGGGAGCAGAGGTATTTACACCATCCTTCCCTATGGAAGGCCGTTGCGGGTGGGAGGTGATCCCTGCCGCAGTGTGCTTGGGTAGAAACTTCATGGGATAGTAAAGTGTTTCTGTGGTGGGTCCAATTGTGTCCCTGCCTGAGGTCATGTGATGAAATCTAGCCTGGTACCCCAGAGTATGACTGTGCTCAGAGACGAGGGCTTTAAAGTGACAGTTAGGTCAAAGGAAGGTCTTTGTGGTGGCCCTAATCTAGTATGACTGGTTTCATTTAGAAAAGAGGAAACACAGACACAGCCAAGCGCACACCAAGGAAGAATACAGCAAGAAGCCAGCCTGCTGCAGGTCAGGGAGAGAGGGTTTGAGAGAAAGCAAATCTGCAGATGCCGTGATCATCTCAGGTTTCTGCCCTCCAGTGCTCTGGGGATGTAAATTGCTCTGGGTGAGCTGCCCAGTTCAGTGCCCGTCCTGGCAGCCTGAGCAGGCTGGCACACTTGGCAGGAGGTGAGAAATGACGGGGCCTTGGGCGTGGAGGAGGCGATGCACTCAAACCTCATTTTTCTCAGGTTTTGCATTTGCCAGCTCGGCTGCAGCTAACACTTATTTGTCATCTCAGAGTCAGTATTTGAGGCAGTTTCATGTTTGTTCTCAGGTCTGCACTGAGCAGTGACTGTTGGGGGGGTTGCCAGATGTGCATTTTCCTAGCTGACGCTGAACGCTCGCCTTCTTGTTTTAGCTCTCATTCTGTGAACGGATGTCCTTTTCTCCATCAGTAGTGCCGCATTTTCACAATTTTGTTTTCTTTTGCTTTTTATTGGTGATTACATTGGTAAGAATACACCATAACCCTGGTGCAGTGGTAGGTTGTCAGCAAATATGGAGAAAATATGGTTGGTCCATAAGCTTCCTTCGGGCAGGAGTGATAGTGCCATTGGCCGTGAGTTCAGTGTTAATGAATCAGTGCTAAGTATTAAATAATGTGTCTTGAAACGAGAACCCACACAACACAAGGTGAGATATTGGTCAGCTGAAGAAAATGTAACCAGTGGTTTCCTGCATGACCCCAGGAGCCTTGCTTAATAGCTGCTAATTCAGTGGTCCTGGTGACTTCATGGAACATAACTATGACAAATCATTGGCAACCGCCATGTGAAGGTGAAAGGTGGTGGGGAAGTATACCCACTCAAAGCCTCGCCTCCCTCCTTCACCAAAAAGGTTATTCCGAATGAGCAATGTAGAACACTAATAGCTTTGGAGGATTGCTGAAGACCACGGTGTGCGGTGAGACTGCACGCCTGACGGAAGTAAGCTTAGTTCCGCAGCTGTGGTGCTAAAAAATATGCACGTGGTCACCGAACACTGTGTATCTCTGTTTCACGGTTAGCAGTCGTGCTGCAATAAGATTGCAACAAGCCACAGGCTGTTTAACTTGATGTTGGTTCATTAGTAAATTCTAGAAATTCCGATGACCTAATCACCATAGAAAAGAGAGAATACTTGCAGTTATCCAGAAAACTCCCCCACGACACATCATGCTAACTTAACGTCATCTCCTCACCTCCCAAGTTTTTTATTTATTATTATTACTAAAACTATAATATATTTAGCATTGGTTAAGGGTCTTTTAAAGGTGTACCTGCCCAATTCAGGAAGTACTAAGCTCCTTTTCTGTTACTAATTCGCAGTCAGTCCTGTTTGTGAAGAGTGTCACCCCAGGGCTTTGACATTGCTCTTTCTCCCTCTCCCCAAATCCACTGCAACCTTGGCTGCTCCTCTTCGGTCTGGATTTGTCTCAGGCCTCATCAGACAGAGATTTGCTAACACATGTGAGGCTTCCCAGCCCAGGTGGCTCATTACTTCTGCATCTTGTTAAACAGATTGCACTAGGAGGAAACTGCAGGGTAATAAAAGGCAAAGTGGCTTTTCACTGTAGTGAAATTCTTACGTGGTTTCATTTCAGTTCAATTATGATTTTTAGTCCACTGGTACCTTTTGTTGGAAATTCTGTTTCCCACGAGCTACCAATGCAGAGCTTTTCATATCACTATAATTGGACTACCCCAAGACCACCTATGCAGAATTCACCAAGGATGGCCATTGTTAAACATGCAGATTCGTGGGTTTTATTCCAGTTATACAAAATCAGAATCTTCAAAGGGACCAGGAATCTGAATTTTGATAGGTTTTCAAGTGATTGAAAGTTTTCATTTTAAAGGTAAAATTAATTTGGGGAGAATTTAGTTGGCTGATGTTTCTAGCAAATGTTATTTTACTAGATACTAGTAATTTTGTCAAGTTAGCATGTATACCTGAGTACATCTGTGTTGGCTACATATGTTAACTGCTATTTTAAATTCTGTTTAGAACTATATTTTTAAAAAGATATTTTTGTATATAAATAGATGTAAGCAAGACATATGTTAATAAAAATGTACTTTTTATGTTAGTTTACCTTTTATCCAGCTCTAGTTTTCTACGTTAAGACTTCAACCTTTAGGTTAGGGACAGGGATATAGCTCAGCTGCAGGGCGCCTGCCTGGCAAGCTCAAGGCTGTGAGTTTGATTCCTAGTACCAAACTGGGGGGAAAAAAGGATTTAGGTTAATTTTCTTAAAACAGTTAAAAACAGATGTGTGAACTGGAATGGGGGAAAGGAGAAAAGAAAGAAGGGAAAAGATTTTATATATATATATATATATATATATATATATATACTCATACTACTAATCTCTGTTAGTTCATCAAAAGAATGGTTTGTACTTTCATTGTTCGATCATTTTTTCATGCCTATATCTTGTAATTGGAGCAATTACTTTGAAGATAACAATACACAATATAGTAACTATTGTTAATGTCCTACTATACTGATTAGAAATTCTGTACCATTGTTTTTAGTTTCCTTGTTTTGTTTTAAAATAAAAAAAACCAGATCAGTGCCAAGGATAGATGAACATGTGCATAGAAATACTGTGCCTGAGACCCAGGACAATTCACAACCGTGAAGCACCCTTAGTCCTTGCAAAATCCTTTCATTTACAGGCTTTAGATAACAAATCACTTAGGTTTTCCCTGTCCTCCTGGGCCTCAAGACATTTCCTGATAATGGTTTACACCTAGAGTTTTTCTTGATTCTTATCCTTGGAAAAATGGTCTTATGGCTATATGAAAATGCAGATTTATACTTAACTGCAAGAGGTTTTGTTATTTTAAGAAGGGGTTTTTTAAAGACATCACACTCAATACCATGTTGTAAAATATAAAGTGCAGCATTTTTCATTTTACCCACAGGATAAATATTCTATATACTACAATTTAATATTACATAATTTAGCTGTGCATTTATTCCTCCTTTTGTAATTTACAGAATAGCTATCAGAGGCTGTCAATGTAAATTTATTTAAATTATACTCTTATTTAATGAGTGTTCTAACATAAACATTTTAGAAAAACATTTAGTCGTAGCATATTAAGAGTGACTGGCTAGATTGTAGGATCTGAAAATTTCTCTAATAGTGTCATTTACTCAACACTATTCTGTGAATTTCAGTGTGGGATTTTGCATTTTGTGAATTAAATTTTGAAATGTGGAATAGCAATTCTACTAAAAATGGTCAAGAACAATTATTCAAATGTTATTTTTGTAACCACACAGATGGTTTGCCATTGTATCATCAGTATGAAGAGTAGCGCTTTAAAATGTTTATTTAATGAGTACGTTGAACAACACACACATGCACACCTAGTCTGATCATAAAGTAAATGAGAATTTTTTATTTGTTTTGTGTAGATCAGCTATGGTTAAAAGTTTCATAGTTAGTTCAGTTTTGTGTATGCCGTATGTGTAATATATTCAGCAAGTGTTTAAATTTGTTCTTTGATTTTAGAACAGTTAAAGTCTATTAAAACAAACATGAAAGTACCAAAAGAGAATACTGTAGAAAGATCCTTATTAAAATTTTTTAATATTTTTGTAACTGCAGTTTTACTATTAGAAAAGTCCATCAATTATTAATTTTCAATATTACTTAGCCATTTTATAAACATGACAGTGGAACATGATGTATATATGAGCACCAGCAGTGTCACCCTTGGCATGTTCTTGAACAAGCACGCAGCTCTTGCAAACCTGAAGATATTTTAAATATTTGTAAAGGTAAAAACCCATATGTTGAACTAGAATCAAAACACGTATGTTTGTGTTTTGAATAAATTGGCATTATTCACAGGAATGGCTCTGTGATTTGTAACATGAGATCAAATTTTATGTATATCAAAACCACACTTTGGAAGAATGGGAGAAACACTTCATGTTAAAAAGAAAACACCCATCAAGATGTAATAGAAACAGAACAATTCCAGGCTGTTTTGACTGTTTAAAAGCTTTAAACATCTGATTACCTTGGGAAAAATCACATGTATTTTTGTCCAGGCATCTGTGCATTTTATTGCAACATATTTACCTGCATATGTGCTTATGAGACTTACTAGGCTTATTTTTCTCAGCCTAAGAAAACTTAATTAACATCCATGCCTGGAAAGAAAAACATCTGTAGAACTTCTTGTGGAAAACTGGGGATAATAAATCTCCCACAATGATTTCTTTTAAGGCTAATCTTAGCTTAAATTTTGCAAAGTTATGATGAGTTATAGATGAAATAGTCTTTCCGTTAAAAAAAGAGAAAACAAAAGGCTGAAAACTGCTGAAAATCTGAACACCATATTCCTATTCACACCACTTTAATAATTTATTGAGTGCAAGGCCAACAATATGAAATTTTCATGTATGAGCACTATCCAGCACCATATAAGAGTAACATGAAAAATAAGGTCAGAGATGAATCATAAATACCAGCAAGTCTTGGCTACAGTTCTCTAAATTATAATAATGAAATGTCATTTACAAAGAAATAATAGATTTGGTTCTAGAAAATGAACAATTTTATCATTGTTTTGAGAAAATTTTTTCTGAAAATTCAGAATTAAATTATAAAGGACCAATGTAGTTCATAAAAATAAAATCATTTCTGCATTATGTACAAATTGGTCTAGAAATAAGGTAGACCATTATAAAATTATATTGTTCTTTCTATTTGATTATCACTAGTTAAGAAATTTTGTCTAGAATTGATTGGACAGTCTTTAGGAGATTTCAAAAATACTATTTGGGACTTTATTTCAAGTGCTTTATTCTGACAGGGGTCTCCATGTCTACAAATTGGATTTCATCTGAAGATATAAAGATATGAGATTCTGTCCCAAGGTTAAAGTTTCTGGAAATACTGGCTGCATGAATCAGTGTGTGTGTGTGTGTGTTTGTGTGTGTGTGTGTGTTTGTGTGTGTATGTGTTTGTGTGTGTGTGAGAGAGAGACAGACACAGACAGACTGACAGACATGTGGAACATACAGAAGGGAAAAAGGCAATGTGGAGAGATGGAGAAATAAGAAGACTTACATTCACCAAAGGCTGTCATTTAAGCTTACTTCCGAAGGACATAATTTCAAAATAAATGCACAAACACCGTTGACTGCACCCGTTTGATCTTCTAAGATGAAGTTAAAGGAGGGAAAATTCTCAGTGGGTCTCCTTTTATCTGAATCTCTGAATGTTATAAATATATCATAATGGGGTTCAGCAGAGAGGCCGGATCCCTCCCGCAGCCGGCAGACAGCAGTTCCTGGCCCCTCCTAGGGTTTAATAGATCATTACAGTGTTGGGACAATGGGTCTTCAGCATCTGCCAGGATCTCCGGGCCGTGCTTCGCGTCTCTTCCTTTCAGGTGGTGACATTTGCCAGCACTTTGTCCCTCTGTGGCCAGAGGTGGTTGACCTAGGGCTCCTTGACCTTGTTACTTTGGTAGTCATTGCTGCCCCCATCACGCTGTATTTAGCCCTTCCTGGAGGCCGTTCCTTCTCTTTCTTTTGTTCCCCAAGGAGCAGTGCGGGTCTGTATAAAAGGAAATAGAAGACAAGTAGGAATGATAATACAGGGCCTCAATTCCAGTCAGTGTGGCAGGCATCGGGTTGACAGCTTTCCTTAGAGCAGCCTGCCAGGACGGTACCCCATGGGTCTGTCTGGAGCCGGGGGACACAAGACACCACGGTACCACTGCCTTTGAGGAAGGTCAAGCCCTTGCCTCCCTCTGAGGGAGCAGAGGCCATCCAGGGTGGGGAGCACCATTTCCTTTTCTTAGTGCCACTTTTGTGCCCCAGTTAAAGTGCGTTGCTTAACTCACCCAAGCCCTTCTTCTGTTTCCGTTTTCTCATGGGTAAAAGGGTAGAGTAGTAGCACTTATCTCGAGGGGATGTTACAAGATTAACACCTGTGGACGTCTTAGGTGAGTAGCTGGCGTGCCGTGTGGAGGTAGTGTAAGGGAGGTGTTAAGTTCGAGGGCGGAGACCCCTTTGAGACAGTCTAGCTCTGCCCTCCGCAGAGGATTTCTGCAAGGAGGACAAGGTGGCTGTAGCACGCGTAGCAGTGGTCCAGTGACGGACGGACAGGAGGCTACACTGTGTGCAGGGGGCAGCCAGATCCTTCCTCGAGGTGCCCCTTGCCGTTTATTGCAGATATGAATAGATATTTTTTACTCACCAGGGTACTTTTATTTCTCATCTAATCATCTAAGATCACGTGGCTCTGTTCACTGCCATGGATTCATGTCCTCAAAGAATCTCAACTTCCAATCATTTCTTTTTTTTTTTCCCCAGTCATTTCTTTTACATACTTACTAGATGTTTTTCCTTTGCTGTTGTTGGGTTAGGAATGTTATTATGGAAATGCCTGACTTAATGTTTGAAAGCCACATAAAAACAGATGTAATACATGTAATCAGAAGTAGGATAGAGGTTTTTGAATGGAACTTATGATACGTTTTTTGATAGTCTGTGTTTGGTACCCAGAGCTAGGGGCACTTTATATAGAAGAATAAGTAGTTGACACATAGTGTTGATGAAATTTTGCAGCAAATAAACTCTATTTCATTTTCAGGGAAGTACGTTGGTTCCTCAGGCTATTTACTCTGTTCTGTATTCACAAAACAAATGAGTTTCTGTTCATAAGGCAAAATGTGGCAATGATTTTTTTAATGTGAATTTTAATGTTAATATTAATGTTGGATTCTGTGGTGTTTCTCATCCTGCAAATACATAAGATTAAGAAATGAGAACTCTTTCAATCAGCGCATCATCACTAACACTTAAATACTAATCCCGGCATTTTTGCAATTTGCTCTCCTCTGATGTCTGTCATTTTGAAAAAAAGATGGAAACATCATTTCAAATATTATATGTTCCTTTTCTGCACACATTAAGGGTCTTTTATATAAAGTGGTGATGGAATATGCTCAAACTGATCAAAATTTAATGGACCATAAAGCATTTGTAGGCCAGAAGCTTTAGGATGAAATGCAAACAGCATTAGATGTCTAAATTTATTTTCTGCCAGACTTTCATCTTCCAGTGATTTTCTGCAAGAATGGTATTAGGGTCTTGTTGGGAACATTTAATAGAAGCTATAATAGATAATAACTGACTCTGTAATTAGTCATTTCAAGACGGAGGTACTCTGAGCTACCGATAAGGATTGAATTGTGTCGCTACATCATGTTTTCATTCTGCTGTCACAACCCCGCAATCCATATTCATAGCCTCCAGGTGCTAAGCTTGCTGCCAATTTAACACAGATATGGAAGAGATGCGTATAACTTCCTCAGCCTTTTGATCCCTTCTGATTTTTTTATTTGAGGAAATGGCATGGAAACTTTAAAGTAAGGGTAATGGTATAAGGAGTCTTAGAGACAAAAATTATCAGAAGATTAATTTGGCACGTGCATAAATATGTATGTGCAGTCACACACAAAGAGACACGACTATGGTTAAATGTAGAATTAAACCAAAATTTTCTCAGTCATTTCTGATTTTTGAATGCAATCGTAAAATATTATGTTATTTCATTTTTCATTTTCTTTTCAGGGAAACCTTGGGTTTTTTTTTTGTTTTTTTTTTTCATATATCTCTATGTATAATACCTGTCTCTTTGTTTAGAAGTTAGGTTTCACAGTTTTGGCTACTTTAGCTATGTGCTTTTTAAAAAATAATTTTGGACCTAGTATTTTTCCTTGTAACATGTTTCTCTGTGGCTGAATTCAACGCAGGTGGAGCCGCTCTTGGGAGCCACACAGCAGGGAAGGTGGAGCGTGATCAGCTAACTGCTCCATAGTTTCTTGGAGCTTTTGGGTCCCTGGGGAAGGGAAAGCAGCCTTCCCTAGTGGGCAGAACAGGTTTCATAATGGAGCCTGCACATCAGTGATGCTGTGGGGATTTTAACAGAAGGCCACAGGGAAACCACCCTGGGTAAAACACCCTCTAAAAAAAGGGCTGGCAGAGAGGGAAGTACAGAACATGTTTTGGCGTAACTGTGTCCAGGGGTGTTGTCTCCCCCAATGGGGAATTTTGACTGGAGATCCTGGTTGATGGCTATGACCTGAACATCTCCGAACTCTGAAACTACAGTGAGACTTAAGAGTTCTAATCTGTGGGTGATAGGAAGCCAGAGATGCTTGTTGGAGAAGGAATGGTGTTCTGATAAAACTTACTTACTTTTGGTCATAGGTAATAATTTGTGCGCTTTATTTTCTTCTGAAATGTATTGGTAAGTTCAAAATCTATTTGCAACACATAATATTGATTTTTTTCTCTCTAATTAAAGTAGTTCTGTTTTCAACATGTTAAGAAAGATATAAGCAACAATTGACTCTAAGCGTGAAGAAGTCCCATGGGGAACAATTTTACACATTTTGCCCTGAAAATCTCTAAAGCTATGACCATAAATAGGTCATATGGTGGGATGGATTGCTTATGTAGGTGTTTATTTAAAGTCATAAAAATATTATTTATATTAACGTTTGGTATCTGGCATGGATAACTGGTGGGTCCTATCCCGTTGCGGTGGGATGTTTAATTTGCATAAAGTACCTAGAATTGGTAGGATGTCAAGTAGAGTTTTTAAATGTAAAATCTTTTCAAGGAAGAAACTTTATATATCTAAACATCTTTTTACTTTTCTAGTTAATAAAACTGAAATTACAGCTTTAACACAGTTCTTGGGTCGTAGAAGCTACTCAGTTATGCCTATCTGTATGTATTAGGTTTTATTGCTATAATGAATACCAGAGGCAGGCTAGAAAAGAAAAGAGGTTTATTTATTTACAGTCTTGGAGTTTCAAGGGCACAGCACTGGCCTCTTCTCAGCTCCAGTGCTGGCTTTCTTTCTGGAAGAGTCCTGAAGCAGCTCATGGCCTCACATGGCAAGAGACATGTTGTATTCATGTTTTTGTAAAGAGTTCATATGTGAATATTTTTAAAGGAAACCACACTACCTTTGGAACATTTTAAACTATGTGATTTGGGACTGTCCCATACTGAATCAGAGGATTTGAAAATATCTATAGTGAGAGTTAGGATTGTGTGTTTTGCATTCTGTAAATCGAGTTGTCTACATCTACACACACACACACACACACACACACACACTTCCACAAACACTGCACCTTGTTCTGATTCGTGTAAAATGTCTTTATATAAAATAGTAGTTAATATGTTATCCCTGTTTTTTAATCAGCTTCATTAATAGGCCAAATATGATGGTAGCTTAAAGTTTTAAGTTTTCTTTTTTGTTCATGTATCTGTTAAAATAATTCAACGTTCACAAATATGAGCTTCAAATTATTTGTCTGTCATGAACCCTCCTAGTACTCTATATAGTAAACAAATCATTCTCTGGTTTTCAAGCACATTGCTTCGCTTGCTTGGGTGGCACAGGTTACGGATCTAAATGAGGTGCTGAGCATAGAGAAGCTAAAATAGTGCTTGAATTGCGAGTTCTAGCAAGGCGGGAAAGGACAAGACCGCATCAGGGTTCACGGGAAGGGGAGAGCTGGTGCACCTGGGATATCAGCTGCAGTTTGATGGCAAGGAATCTGGGGGACAGGAGAGGGTTGGGGGTGTCAGGGCAGCCTCCAGTGAACACTGACACCTAAAAGGGCTGGCGACAGAATTAGGAAGGCAATAACAGCTGCGGGGACTGTAGCCAGAGTGGCAGCCATGTAGTTGTCTTTCCGTGCTTTATTTCTTTTTAAGAAACTCTAGCAGACCCATCAGGGGCTGCAAGTAGAGATAAGTGGAAGCATTGGAAAGGGAAAGAAGGGGCTCCCATGTGCTCACCCACGTGCCTGCCCGTGTGTGCTCCAGGCAGTGGACTCGAGGACTGCAGACATCTTGAAGTTTACTACGAGTCAGCAGGGAATCCAGCTTGGATCTGATGTGTTTTAAATTCCAAAACTGGACCCAGTATCTTCTGAGTAAAAGCAGCTTGGTGAGCTGTGTTTTAAATCCCTTAAGTCAGGGCAACATTTCTTTTTTCTTCAAAAAAGGATCTAGTTTACATAAGGATTATGCATTACATCTGTTGAAGGCAACAAAGGAACAACTTGGTCCGTTCTGTCAACAGAGTAGCATTTTTCCAAAGGCAAATACATTTTTTTCCTCTGAAAAATACATTTGCAGCTCTAGCAAACAGAAATAGATTATGATCAATTTGTTTCAAACAAGGAGACTCTTCCTTTAGATGACTTGTGTAAACAGCATATGAGAGCTTAAGTATACTGTACTTTCAGGCCAGCCTGTTTTGCAAATGTCTTCAGCTGGTCTGTAGTCAGCTTCTCTCTATGCTGGTATGTCTTGCACTGTGGAAAACATTTCGCATGTTTGAATAACCAACTTTTCCTGTCTCTTTTTTTCCATGTGGCTTTTTCCAAGTGGGATTCATCTGCCATGTAAAGTCTAGGATTTGCAGCACACTTCTCTTGTGGAAGCAAGTTAAAAGAGAAGACAACCTAATGCTGCTTTTATGTGAATTACTTCACATCAAATGAATAACTTCATTAATAATTTAGTAAATATCTATTGGGCACTTACAAGTGTCATGAATTTTTCTGAACACTTGAAATACATCACTGAACAAAACATGTCGCTTGGTGGAGATTACCTTTTATAGAATGAGACTGAAAATAAATGTAGTAAAAAATATTTTAAATAGTATGGTATGTTAGGTAGTGTTGCTTACTTATAGAACAAAAGATGGGGTGTATGGAAGTCATGTGGAGGTGACTGGGGATGTAGGGTACAGAGTAGGGGGTCAGCCTGCAATTTTAAGTAATGCTGTCCAGATAGCCTGCATGGAGAGGGGGACATTTAAGTGAGGGCTGGAGGTGAGGGAACTGACCCTCCAGTGTCCTGATGAAGGGAGCCTGTGGCAGGGGAAATGGTTACAGGAGAGGCCTGGCACATCCGAGGCAGGAGGCTGGTGTGTGCATGGTGAAGCAAGACAGATGGACAGAAGAGGGAAAGAGAGAACAGAGGCAGATCACCTGCCGCTTGCTGGCCACTGTTGGATGTTGCCTTATGCAAAAGTAAGGAGCCATCGGGGAGCTGGAGGGAGAGGAGCAGCGGGATCAATCAGATGCGTGTCTTAAAGGAATCCCTCAAATCACACTGCAAATAGGCTGGAGAGAGTTGGGGCTAGAGCCAGGAAGACCAGGTCGGTGTCTAATGAAATAAAATGGATAGTGACAAATGGCCAGATTCTGGATACCATCAGTAGGTGGACCCAACAGGATCCACTGGTGGGTTGGATA
>RJWT010036568.1:0-13224 GCA_004365215.1 Cuniculus paca | reverse complement strand
TTTGGTGAATAATAATATTCTCAATCCACACCATTCAACACTTAATCAAAAGTCAGTTTTGTGAAGATTCTCTTGCAGGCACTCATTGCACCCTTCCCACACATGCTTGTGAAGTGAAGTAAAAGAAGTGGATTCCAAACTCTGAAGACTCTCTTTCAAAACACTCCTCTCTGAGCTGATGCTTTAGAGAAATGGGGATACCCATTTTACAGTATCTTCATAAAACTTTAAACTTTGAAAGAAAAATGAAAGTTGAGGATAGAAAAATCTGAAAAGTGGCAGCTGCTCTACTATTTGCTAAAGGACTTTGATTCCTTTGAACGACTTCAGAAGTGTTTCTATTAGACTGTTGTTCAATGTTATAAGTGCAACCTGTCAGTCAGTAAGCAAGAGAAGGTGACATAGTCAGAGCACTGAGAGGATAGCACTGTGAGAGAGTTTATCCAGGGAACCAAGTGGCTCCTACACTTCTGATTGCTGCAAATGTAACATAAAAATCTTTCTTCCAACCCAAAAAAGAAGGCTGATTCTCTTCTTCAACAATATGGCTTTGTGTAGCAAAATACAGAAATAAAGAAGACATGACACCACACAGATAAAGAGGAAAATATTCCTGGAGAAATAAGTATTTGGTTGAGACCACCCAGTTTATAGAGCCTTTGAAGACAAGAAAACAAAACAAAAGCTGATGCAGAAAAATTCTGTAAAAATAAAACCAGAGTTACATTGGGGCTAAAAGAAGAGTTGGACCCTGTTTAAAGTATTAACTAGGAGCTATAACAATGCAAATGTTATGTTAGTGTCCCATGAAACTGATATGAAATTAGTATCAAGGCTCATGAGTGAACACTCAAGTAGTTACACCACTACTTAGCAAAAAGGACAGAGGACATAAAAGAAGAGGATCAATAAATCAGGATACAGATAGATACAAACACAGATACAGATACAGATACAGATACAGATACAGATACAGATACAGATACAGATACAGATACAGCTATTTCATGCTTAAAACAATTTTCTTAACCATAATGGATTAAGAGGTTTTCATCTTCTTTATGGGGAAGCTTTGGAAAATTCCAACTGCTATATGATGTGGTACATGTATTTGCACTTTGTTTTATGTCTGTATTGGCCAAGCTAGGCCATTATGTGGTGATGATAAATTATCTCAGAGTCCCACAAGACTTTACTTCTTGGTCACATTATTTGTCTATCAAAGAATGATCATATTGCTGCCCCCAATCTCAGGCTAAACAGAACAATTCCCATCTGGAACACTACTGGGATTCATGGCAGAGGTTACAGGCAAACAAACAAACATGTCAAACCACCTGCCAGCTCTGACTGAAAGTGACATGTGTGACTCACTGTGAAGGCCCAGACAAGTCATATGGCCACACCTGTGTTCAACAGGGTGGAAGTGCACAGCTCTGAGGCTGAATCGTATGATCTACTAAAACATGCTCAAGACAGCTGTATATACCATCATGATAACTGTATATACCATCATAAATCATACAAGTTTGACTGTATGATTCCAAAGTGACACTGGAATAAATTACAAAATCCTCCAGAAATTAATGCAAATGGCAACCTGCAAAGGGTAGTTATAACCAGTCGTTGCTAAGTTATGATCAACAATTTCCATTTTATAAAGATGTCTTAAATTTTAACTCTGTCTGGGTATATTTATGATATTTAACCTAAAGTACTTAATGAGAAAAAACAAAAAATCAGATTGAGTTTTATTTTCTTGTATGTGGATCCCAAAAACTAACTTCATATTTAAGTAAGCATTTGAATGAGATTAGTTGTAAATCTGCATGTGTGAATTTTACATATTTACCACTTCCCACCAAGAGGCCAGATCTTCAAATGGTACACTGAAACAAGGCCTTTAATAAAGTCAAAGGCACCTTTAACCCTTACTCTTAATTTTAGAATAGAAAACATAGATTTAATGACTGAAGCATCAGTCAGGAACTTATTCATCATTTTTCTGTTGCAAGCTTTAATTTGCTTGGTAAAGATATTGAAATGCATGCCACTTAAGCAGTTATAAATCTAACCATACTCACACACATATAAAACTGACATAATTACCAAAATTTGAGCTACTCTTCTGCATTCCTATTATAAGTTGCCTCCTATATTTATCGGGAATTTTGTATCTTAGTGAGTCCAGTGGTGCTTTTATTCTTTGATTTGATTGGTTTAAGTCTCTTTTCTACTATTTGATTGCAATATGTGAGAAGATAGGAACAGCTCTTTTGAAGAAAACAGGGGACATTAAGATAGCCATTGTTGGTTTCTTGTTGTCTGATTTGAAGGCCTGTAATGCTTTAACTCTTTTGTTTTATCTGGTTTTACATTATTTTGTTTTGTTTTGTTTGAGTGTATTGTCTGTGAATGTATGAACAACCATTTTGAAGAAGGCAAGAGACACTAGGGTAGCCATTGTTAATCTCCTGTTGTTATGTTTTGAAGACCTGTATTGCTTGCAGTGTTCTGTTATGAAATGCTATGTTGTGTTTGACTCTCCTCTGTTTTGTTTTGTTTTGTTCTATTCTCTGTAAATTAAAAAAAATTAAAAAGTAAAATAAAATAAAATTTCAGATAGAAAAAAATTGCCTTCTAGAAAGTTCTAACAATGACCATTTGACTTGAATCCTTCTAACTTACAAAGGATTGACTGACAGCCATCAGGGAGGCTCCCACTGGTAACCAGCTCAGGTCCAGGAGGCAGCAGCCAGCCCTGCCCCACACACACTCCAGTCACCATCCTGCAGGTTCCCCACCTCTGGTAGCCAGAGCAGGCTGGGTAAAGCAGCAGCCAGCCCTGCACCAGCATACCAATTGGCCACCATCAGATACCTGTAGCCAGCACTGGCCAGAAGAACCAAACAATCATGCTCCAGAGAAATTGTAGCCAACACAGGAAGTGCCTAGGGCCCCACTACCCACTTGTTTGGAAGAACCCAGGAATATGTCAAGACAAAGAAGCAAAAAAGCAGTCTCTGTCCTCCAACACAAGCAGAGCAAGTCCAGGAGATACAAACATGGAAGAGATCAGGAGTCACACATCTGAAGTTTCTGAAGTGATGGCAACAGAAGTAAAGAAACAACTTCATGAAGCTGTAAAAGAAATTAGAACAGAAATAATATCTTGGGTAAAAGAAGAAATGAAAAGCATAATAAAAGAATTGCTAAGCATCTATAAAGAAGACATAGATTAAAAAAAATAGAGGAGCATAGGAAAATTAGGGAAATCTTGAATGAACAATATAAAAAAGATTTACAATGCATGAAACAGATTCAAAGAGATATCCAGAAAATTAAAAACTCCTTTGAAAGCCAGAAAGACTGCTTGAAAGAAACTGAAGATAGACTTTCAGACCTTGAAGACAGGTTTGCAGCTTGTGATCATGAAAGGAAAGATCTCTTTAAAATAACAAGGAATCAGGAAGCAAAAATTCAATGACTGCAAGATGACACAAAGCAAAATAACTTGAGAATAATAGGTGTCAGTGAAAAAGCAGGGATCAACACAAATGACATTAAAATTGTAATCACTGAAGTAATAGCAGAAAACTTCCCAAACATGGGAAAAGGATGTGATATTCAAATAAGTGAGGCATATGGGACTAAGGCTAGCCATAATCAAAATAAATCTACACCCAGACATATAGTAATCAAGATCTCAAAAATTCATCACAAGAACAGAATATTAAAAACTTAGAGAAAACAAACAGATCACCTATAAAGGAAAACCAGTCAGAATCACAAGAGACTTCTCAACACAAACCATCAAGTCAAGAAGAACTTGGAGTGAAGTATTGCAAGCCCTGAACGAAAAAAACTTCCAACCCAGATTGACATACCCTGCAAAACTATCTTTCAAAATTAATGGAGAAACAAGATACTTCCATAACAAAGAACAACTCAAGGAAATTATGACTGCCAAACCAACCCTACAAAGAATACTGAAGGACATTCTAGAGAAAGATAAAAAAAACCATGGTTCCAGGAACAGCAGCAGAGGGTAATCGCTGAGTGGGGCAGACAATTGAATAGAAGAGAAAAGTAGACAGCCAACAGCAGGAAAATAGCACGGCAGAGATGAGTCAGTGCATGTTGGCCATAACCATTAATGTAGATAGTCTCAATTTACCAATGAAAAGAAACACAGGCAGAGTGGATCAAGACACAGGATCCATCAATATGCTTTCTACAAGAAACACATTTAATTTGAAAGGGAGTTCATAGACTGAAAGTCAAAGGAGAGAGAATGATGCTCTACATGACAGGGAACCAGAAAGAAGTGGGGGTAGCTTGCCCATCAGCTGCAGAGTGGATAAGAAAATCATGACATTTCTATGCAATGAAAAGCTAGTCAGCTATAAAGAAAGATAACCTTCAGGCTCTTGTAGGTAAATGGATACAGTTTGAGATCATGCTCATGGGTATAATGGTTCAGAGTCACATGGGTGAGCATCCTTTTGTCTCCCTAGTATAAAAAACTAAAGGAGTTAGTGGGATCCAAAATGTGAAAGTGAAAGGGGAAGAAATGTCTAAAAAGAGAAGGCAGTGGCCATTGTTAATCTATTACTGTGTTTTGAAACCATGTATTGTTTTAATTGTTCTGTTTAGTATAGTTTTACTCTGCTTTGTTATGTTTGATTTTATTATATTTGATGGCATGGACAACTATTTCAAAGATAACAAAATATATTATGGTTGCCATTATTGATTTCCTATTATCTTGTTTTGAAGCCTTTTATTGCTTTCATTATTTTGTTTTGCTTGATTTTATTCTATTTTGTGTTGTTTGTTGTATTATGTCTGATAGTATGGGAAGCTACTTTGAAGATAACAAGAGACATAGTAGCCACTGATGTCTTCCTATTGTCTTGTTTTAAGGTCCTGTATTGCTTTCATTGGCTTGTTTTGATTGGTTTTATTCTGTTCTGTTTTTTTTTGTTTTGTTTTGTTTTGTTTTGCCTGATGGTATGGGAGTTATTTTGAAAATAGTGAGAGACATTATGGTAGCCATTGTAGATTTCCTTTTATCTTGTTTCGAAGTCCTGTACCGCATTCATTGTTTTGTTTTGATTGATTCTATTCTGTTTTATTTCATTTGGTTTTATTCCCTTAAAAAAAACAAGATCGACTATCTTGGTTTCTTTTCTCTCACTGCTGACACAAAATACCTGACACTCAAAATGAAGGAAGGAAAGGTTTATTTCTTACAGTTTTGGAGCTTTTAGTTCATACTCAGCTGACTCCAAGGCAAGGTGGCGTGGCTGAGGGGCAGTTGTTTATGGCAGCCCGCAAGCACCAAAAGCAGAAAAGCAAAAGGGGAAAAAGCAAAAAAGGAGGAGAAAATACACCTTCTTCCCTCCCTTATATAGTATGCCGGCTCCACCCCTGGGTGGGTGCAGCACTCACACTGCTAGTCCCAGCACTAGACAATGAACCAATCACAAATGCTAGATTCAGCCACCTCCATGATTGCATGAGACTTGGGGGGCCACCTAAACACATACCATAACACTGACATAGCAACTTTTCATTAAAGCCTTCTTTCTCCCTTGTTTCTGCTCCTTGGCAATATTAGTTATTCCTTCTTCCATAACCTTAAAATACTTAATTCATTAATTTACTGTCACATTTTTCACATTACGTTCTGTGTCCTGCAAGAGGGCAGTCTCTCAGGGGCAGCATTAAATCTCATTTATCTTTACACTGATGATGTCAAAGAGACCATGGGGTACACAATAGGTGCTCAGAAGATATTGATGGCTGAATAGAAATTTGGTTGAGGGTTGGCATTGTGAGTTAGCAGAAACTACCTTCAGAGAGGTAATATGGGCTACAGAAGAAAGGACGTGGGTTTTGGCAGCAGAGAAACCCAAGGTCAAATGCCAAATCTGCACTTTCTAGTAATACAACCTTAGACATTGTTACTTAATCTCTCAAGAACTGTTTTCCTTTATAATGTGGAGACAATTATCTCAGTCTCACTAGACCACAGTGTGCATTATCTAAGGAGTATGTGCAGTATAGTCACTCCTCATTTGCCCCCAGATGCCTCTTGTCTGGGGAACCAACCCCAACTTCTGTGTGCTTTCCAATGACTAGCACCCATAGTCTCTCTCAGAGAAAAGACCAATTACTGGAGTGCTTCAGTCTAAGCAGAAAGGGTCTTGAGATTTAAATCTTTCTGAAGCTGGTGTGGCCAACGAGCAAGTGGTATGAATATAACTGCCCAATTCATTTGACTGTAAGACAAATTCTGGACATAGTCTGTGTACCCAAGCTCCCTGATCTATTCCTCTATTCTCTTTTCATCTTCTCCTAGAATTGTTGGTTTAATAAAATATTTGATACAGCCCTTTATCTCAGGGTTGTTTCTGAGGACCCGACCTACAACATGAGCACCCCAAAACAGTGACTATTATTAGAGTCCAGAGTGACTTAAAGGTTGATATAAAAAATTGCCAACCTAAACTTCCTATTATTATACTCTATTTTTCCTGCCTTACCCTCACTATACTTTACTTCTTCAGTATGTTCCTCTTAGGGGAAGAGAAAACTAGAAGTGGTTTTTTTGGTTGTTGTTTTTTTTTATAAAACATATGTGTGTTCATGTGCTTAACTGGGTAGCTGCCTCTTTATAGCTGGTTTTCTCAACACTTAGCATCTTGAGAGTGATTAACAAATCTAAAAATTCTGCTCAGCAATGTCTCACAGGGATGAGAAGGATGTCTTCCATGAAAATCTTGTCCAGGGGACCCAAGATAACAGATGGGTCTATTCTGGGACTGGCAGATTCTGTCTCATCTCGAGGATATTTTACCCAAAGAAATGGGTGATTCTAAGGGGTAACTTTATTTTTTAATGTGCCATTTTGCTGAGACCATTTTTCAGTTTCGTGTCACAGAATTTAAAAAAAAAATTATTGAGCTCTTCCAAGATCTTTCCTTTCACTAAAGCAGGCCTGAGAATTGTTATATTCCTTAATTATAACACAATTATTTCTGAAGTTCAAATGCAAGTTGTGCTACTGACAAGCTGGGTGACTTTGGATATATTAATTTCCCTACCTCAGTTTCCTTATCAGCACATTTGAAAAAGAGACAGTTTTTCATCTCACAAGGTGGTTATGAGGCTTCAGTAACTAACATACGAAATGCATGTAGTGCACCCCCAGCACAAAATAAGTACAATCTCAAAGTTACAAATTCTAACTTGCTACTGTTACTTTTTTGTTGTTTTAACAATTTATTTTTATTTTCAAACAAGGAAGGAAATAGACTTAATCTGATAAACCTGAGATACCTATCCTGTGTAAAGAAGGCTTAGAGAATGAAACAGTCATTACTGAGGCAGACAGCTTATCTAACAGGAAACGAACTAGACTCTTTCTGTTTCAACTAGCATAGAGAACAAGTGACACTGAAGTTCACATTCTGAGAGGGCCAAATATGTCACTTGAGCCTATTGGTATCAATTGGTTGCAATTGCAAGGAATTTCAACTAAGGGAGGATTTACCATAGCTTGCAGTTATCTTATTAAATGGTTGGCACTCAGAAATGATGACAATGAAGGCCTCACAAGCAGCCTCAGAAGCACATTTCTCTCTGACCTTCTCTTGTCCTCCTGCATGTGGTACCCCTTTCCCAGCAAGTCATAGAAATTAGAATTTCTCTTCCCCAGGGCAGGTCATGGAAAACAGAATCCATTTTCCCCAAAGCAAACCATTAAGCTTAAAATATTATTCTAATCTTTCCCTGCCATAGAGCTGGCCATAAAGAAATTCTCTGATTTACCGTGTCTAATAGTAGATCATTAGATCCACATTTCAAAAGAAGGTCTTGCCTCACACTCAGGTGAAAGGAATGCTACACAGAGATGCCAAGAAGATTCCGAACAGACAGTCCTTGCTGTATTTCCTTACATAGTCTATTTCCATTAGCTTATATTCTTTTTGTCCAATCCTGTTTCTACATGGAGGTCATGCTGCATCGAAACTAAGCACAAAATAGCCCTGGGTCCTTTGATCTTCAATTCGAAAGATCTTGTGTCACATAAAACTATGCTCACATGAATTTGTGATGTTTTGCTCTTGCTAACCTGTCTTTGTTACAGGGGTGCTGGCCATGCCCCTTTACATTACGCAGGAAAGAGATCATCCTGTTTTCTACATCTGCTAAGCCCTCAGGTAGAAATGCAGACAGGATCCAATGCCATCACGCATAGTTTCTTCCATCCCGACACATCTGTTGCTCTTTTCTCTCTACCCACGGAGAGGCTTCCTTTACTTCTCAGTTTCCATGGCAGAATGTGATCACCAAAGCGTGACAAATTTTACACCTTACAAGACAGAGACTCAAAATACTAACTGGTACAATGCTTTCTGAGTGTCACAAAGCACAATTTCCCTGGAAAGAACATCCTTGGTGCAACTACAATCTGGACAAATCAAATACTCTCGGGGAATAGGAACCCACTCTGAGAACAATGAACTTCCCACAATAGTTGCTGAGGAGGACGAGGAAAGAAGACAGGAGAAGACAAGGCCTCAGAACCAAAGGCAGAATTTCCAGAAGTGGGAAGGAGGAAAGGATGCTTACGGGCAGACAACAGAATTGTTCTTCACTATACTCTAGACTGGAAGGTAGTGGAACTTATTTCCTCTTCACACCTCCAATTCCATGAATCCACAGTAAAACTTTATCAATGGACTTGAATTAATGAGTTGAAAAATCAGTTTGAAACATTAAAAATTACGATAACCATTCATTTTTTTGAATTAACAGTGAAGGATTCATTCATATGAAAATGTCAACCACATTTCCCTGAATGGTACACATCATTTATCAGAAAACACACCACTGTCTTATGTACTGCTGAGATAGACAAAAGCAAAACAAATGTAGTTATAATATGTTAACTGTTAAAAAAAATTCAGAGATATTAAATTACCCATATATGTGTATCTTAGAATCAATGAGATACAAAAAATTAGTCTGAACATTCTGTATTCTCGCACAAAGATGCTCTACTTTCCTTCGTTTAACAAATGAGATTTGAATTAGTGAAGCAAATATTTAATTAGCATATTGTAAGCACTATGGTGGGCATGAGGTATGCAGAAATGCTTACATGTATTCATAGGGTTTAGAGATAGTCCTTATCTGGTAAATGGAATCAAAAAGGTCTTAAGGGGATGCAGCACATGAGCTAGTGATTAAGGGATCTCGGTAGGTAAATGTTGGGGAAAGGCACTCTAGGTAGACATACTGGAATGCCTCAGGGTCAGAGGTAGGAAAGATAAAGGTACCTTGGGAGAACAGCTATTAGCAAATTTGGGAAACCGGAAAGGTAGATTGAGGATGGATTCAGAGAAGAGATAGATACCATCAAGCTAATAAAGTTAAAGCCTCAGGACAATTCACTTGAATGACCACTGCTAAAGCTGGTAGGTCCTGCTCCAGGGACGGAAGGACAGAGCAATAACCTTAGCAGAACATTGAGGCCTGGAGCTCTGCCTTAGCCTGGAGGTCACCTCTTGGTCTCCTAGAGTGTCACTTCAGTGGACCTCCACATCTACCTAGCTCTCAGCATAACTTGCCTAAGAATTGCTTTAACAAGCAAGTGGAAGGTGCCATCTTTGACTCTAACAAAAAAGGATGCAAAGAGGGCAATGATCTTTGAAACACAGAAAAGAATTATCGGTAGAAGGATAGGACATTGAGTCCCTAAGAAGCAAGACTGACTACTGCAGCTACAGCTTTGCAAAGAAAGAGCCAAAGAATAGGATTCTCCAAGGTTTGCCTTAGGACAGGAAGTGGCTCCCCAGTGAGACCCTGCAGAATCAGTCATGGATTCAGCCTTATCAAAACAAAGTTCTGAATATGATAATTGTTTTTTTACACAATTATAAACAGAATTTTGTGAAGCCAAACTGGAGGGAAGCTGGATTTTCTCTATAGGAAATCAAAATTGAAATTATCCAAGAGCATGTAACCAAATATGTAGGGAAAGAATATTATATTGTTTGGGCTGGGGATTTAGCTCAGTGGCATAAGTGTCTGCCTGGCAAGTGCAAGGCCGTGAATTCAATCCCTGGTGCTGCAAAAAAAAAAAAAAAAGAGAAAGAGACTATTATAGCAAGCAGTAAATTAATGATAATGAGGAAAATCTATTTTTCCAGGTTTGGTGGTAATTTTGGTATTTATCATCTTTCAAAAAATTATAATTGGTGTCATTTTCTTTCTCACTTAGGATAGGTCTTCGTTATTTTACCTAAGTTTTGAATTTCATCTCTTAAAAGAAGTCTCTAAAACATATCTCAGATTCATGCCCTGTAAAACCTTTGTGCAACTCTGGCTAAGAGTCTCACCTGCCAGTCTCTGGGTTGAGATCATATTTGGTCAGAAACTGAGGAGCAGGAAAGAAGTCAACTAATCAGTTTTCACGCTAATTTGTATGAGAATGAACATGAATCTTTAAAGATTAGTGTTGTGACTTTATCTTCCACAGACAGTGTTGATAATTACTTGGGAATTAAATGCCTCCTTTATTTTCTTTTTGCTTTTCTTTCTACTTTGCCATTTTGCTGCAAGTATTTATCTGCTGATTTTCCACTTTGAAACACAAAGTCTTGCCTGTGAAGTATGACTATTTTTCTCAGATCGAAGTTCCTTCCCTAGCATCATGATGTTATTAATACATCACATCCATTTTATCCATATCACTTTTCCTGGTTTGGCTACAGGCACAGATTAATAGTTGTCTTTGCATTATGCAGTGGAACTTAATTTCTATTTGAATGTTTAACACCATTGTAATGATTTTATTGCAATTAAGAGTGATAAATGTTTCCCTTCCAGTCTCAAAATCAATATTCACAAAGTGTAGGAGATAGGAGGGAAGAATGCAGTTAGTGGGACTGGGGGTTGCCGAAGAACTAAGATGAAGGAAAGCTGAGAGGCACTAGCACTGACTAAACACCTACTATGTGTTGCACATTGCTAGGTTCTTTCACAACAGAAATGATAGTATCGGAAGCAATAACAGAAATAATAACATTTACTTCCACTTACTCTAAGGTAAGTACTTTCCATACATACCTTAGATTGATATTCTCACTCCTTCTATAAAACAAATGCAATTTCTATTTCTGCTCCTCCTTGAGGATGAGGAATCTGAACCTCCAAGAAGTAACTTTCTTATAATTATAAAAATGGTAAGTGGAAAATTTAGGATTTAAACTCAGATTCATGCAATGCCAAAACTCCAAAAATTTAATATTCATTTGTACTAGCTTTCTATCACCTCATAACAAATTGATACCCACTCATTATTGCACAGTTCTATAGCTCAGGATATGGGTAGGCTCAACTAGATTCTCTGCTTAGGTTCTCACAAGCTAAATTCAAGATTTCAGCCATACTGGGCTATCAGGGAAATTCAAGAAGAAATACTGATTCAGGTTGTTGACAGAATTCAGTTCCTTGAGGTTATGAGATGAAGAATCAAACTTCTTTGCTGAACATTATCCAGGGTCTGTTCTCAGCTTCTAGAGACTTCCTTGTTTTCTTTCATACAAAGGAATCTCCACCTTTAAGACATCAGTGGTGAGTTGAATCCTTCCTACACTTGAAATTGCTTTGAATTCTCTTTATATGACCTATTGACAAGCCTTCTGCTTATACATGATTCATGAGATTTTACTGGGCTCACTCAAAAGAATCTCACTTTTAATAAACTCAAAGTTAACTGAAAGTAACCTTACTGAAATGTGCAAAATCCCTTTGCAATAGGAGCTAAAATACTCATGGATGTGGTATCTCATCACACTTCCTGTTCAAGAAAAGAAGGCAAAAAATCTTGGAACAGGAGAAAGAGGAAAATCTTGGAATTCTATTCCAATCTGGCCACACCTTTGTCAAGAAAATAGTTTTTACTCCAGAGTGATGAGAAAAATCAGCATTTCCAAGTGGAGTGATCACCGGGGAAGAAACAGTAGGATCTACATTTCATCACGTGATGATAGTCTCGTGTATATTACCAGACCAGTGCTTTCCTTATCATCTCCCCTCATTGGACCATAACGTAGTCACAGCGATGCTAAGATGCACCATATACTCATCTGCAGGTCTTTGTAGGTAAATATTTTTATCTGCCTAGAAAGTTCTGCTCTGTGTCTGCTTGGCTAAGACTTACTTTTTCCATCAGGTCTTATTTAAAACCTTTTATTTTGGGAATCACCCCCACTCTACCCACAGAATGCATCTTTACTTAACTCATTTTAATAGCATGTGTTAAACTGTGCTATATATAACTCCTGTCTGCTTACCTGGCCCTACCCACTGACATAGTCTGCTTTGCTGTTGGTCTAGATATCTTTACATGGCTTTAAATTCCTTCTTTATGGTTTAGGATTTTTGAACAAGTTAATTTCCTTTGATTATAAATAAAAAGTTCAACCCTCAAAATGAAGGTGCTAAGGACGTACAAAATGTCAGCAAAGAGCCCTACTTGTCCTTACAATACTATAAAGATCCTCATTAATGTCATGACCTTCATAGTAGGCACAGTCCTATGGCTAATTACATCCACCTTTTCCTCTTTGCCTATTATTTTGATGCAAATTTGACTAAAGACATAATCTGTAACAGAAAAGATATTTAGAGCACCAAGGATTCATAGATCATTTGTCTTTGGACTTCAAGGTTTACTTTTGTTAACAAACCACACTAAAAAATGGAAATTTAAGAGAAATGATGAGAATCCATGTGCAAATGTATGTCATCTTAATGAAAGCAAATGTTGGGAAAAAATATCAAATGAGAAAATATAACTCCTAATCAAAATGGTTGAGTTCTTACAAAGAAATTATATTTCTTATATTATATTATAAGGTTATTATCAGTTTGAGAGATAAAAACTGAGAAGAAAGGAGTATTCAAAAGACTGAAAGTAAAAATGATTAGCTGTCTAGAAGTAAAAAGATTACAGTAACAAATTCTTCACAATTAAACATTCAGCATTCTGGCCACAGTGATGAAAAGAAATATCCTGGAACCATCTGGACACATTTTTTATAAAAATAAAAAGATATAAAAGAATTAGAAAATTATCAGGATGCAGCCTTAATTGTTTGAGTCCTGACATATAGAGAAGGAATAAGCCGTACATAAAAGCTG
>RJWT010036567.1:0-13249 GCA_004365215.1 Cuniculus paca | reverse complement strand
TTAGGGCCAGTGGCATTACTGTGTGTGTTCCTGGAGTCTGTGAGGGTAGGAAGCCAAGCCCCTGCTCTGCACGGGTCGGGGCAGTCGCTCCCGGGTCCCTGTCTTTCAGCCTTCATGGATGTGGGATTAGGTGCTTGAGGTGACATCCTGAACTTGGTTTTCCCTACAGTCCTGGCATTTCTGAGGTTCTAAACTGAGCACAGCTGCAACACACAGGGCCAGGGAGCAGCGGACGCACGGGGCACATGGCTCCCTGGAGAGCTAAGAGGCTCTTCCCGCTATGCCTGTGTCTCCACCCTGTTGGACCCTTTCTGTGGTGTTTCCGAGCCACTTGGTAGCTATCAAGTGAACTACTGCAAGTTATTAGCGCTTGGTACAGCGTGTAGCATCTGATTTTGCCACAGTTACTTTTTGCTACCTGACTCTTCTTTCCACTGGGAAGCAGCAGTAGGTGGTCCAGGTAAGCTAGGGAGCTAAACGAAGGGTGAACTGAATGGGTTGAGGACCATTGTCCTAAACAGCGTGACACTCTTGTCATCCGAGTTCCTGCTGAGAGACCCAGAGCCAGAGATGGTGAGGGAGCAGCTTCCCCAGCAGCCACAGCTAAATCAGGGCAGAGCTGAGGCGGGACCTGGCTTTCCCTCCTGGGCTTGTTTGTCTGCGTAAGTGGTTTCTTACTTCCTTTTCTGGAAGCCTTACAGATCCCAACTTTTTGAAGTATAATTCTTTTTTTTTTCTTGTAGATACTTAATATTTATTTGTGCACATTTGCATTCATAATGATTATATTCAGTGCGAGGAATTGACACATGTACTTAATACATTTTGATTCTTTTTATGTACCCTTTCCTTTCCCTCATTCCGCTCTCCCTCCTTCTCTTGAGGCATAATTCTTTTTTTTTTTAATTTTAAAGAAAAAAACAGAAAAAGCAAAAAGCAGACAAAGAAAAAACAAAAACAAATAGCAAAAAAAAAAAAAAACCAACATAATTCTTATGCCATAAAATTGGCCTATGTTAACTGAACAATTTGATGATCTTTAGTAGATGTACACAGTTGTATAATCATCACTGCCATTTAGATTTAGAACATTTCTGTGATCCCAAAAGAAATTATGTGTCTGTTTATAGTCTCTCCATTCCTACTCTGAGTACTAGGCAATCACTAAACTTCCTATCTATAGATTTGACTATTTTTTGACATTTTATATTTTTTTCACTTTTATTTATTTATTTTTAAATACAAAATAATAGGGGAGAGGCTTGGGACATTTTTATATATATATATATTTTTTCCAGCACCAGGGACCAAACTCATGACCTTGCGCTTGCCAGGCAGGTGCTTGTATCACTGAGCTAAATCCCCGGACCTTGTCTTTTTGAGACAGGGTCTCGTTATGCTGGTCAGGCTGGCCTTGATTTCACTTTGTAGCCCAGGCTGGTCTTGAACTTGCAACGATCTTCCTGTCTCAGCCTCCCGAGTGCTGGGATTATAGGTATGCGCCACCAGGCCCGGCTTGACATTTTATATTAATTTGGTCTTACAGTATATATTTGTTTTGGTGTCTGAGCTCTTTTACTTAGCCTGATGTATTCACAGTTGATACAGCTTTGTTGTGGCATGAAGCATACTTTGTTACTTTGTGTTACTAAGTAGCATTCCATTGTCTTGTACCCAGGTTTTACTCCTTTGTTGGGAGCATTTGAGTTTCCTCTTTGTGGCTGTTGTGAACATTTAGGTGCAGTACTTCTGTGTGGACGTAGGTTCTTCTAGGGGCAGGTGCGTAGAGGGGGGATTATCTGTGCCACACAGGAGAGGCTACTGAGCTGTGACTGGAGGTGGCTGCCCACTGTCATCCTCCTGCCGGAGCCTGGGCTCCCGCTTCTCTGCATCCTTGTTGGTGTGTGGTATAGTCTATTTTTCTGCTTATGGGGTAGTTCCTACTTTTTTTTTTCTTTGGCCTGGGCAAAGCGACTTTATTATTGTGTGACACGTGTGCTGCCCAGGGAAGGGCAGAGGATTCATCTTGAGCACTTTTAAATTTGTCACAATTATAATGCTCTTGGCTTTGAATAATAGACATTAGGGAAAGTGAATTTTTTTTTTCAAATCTGTTTTATTCATAGCTAAAATGAAAAAAAAATTACAACAAAATTTTAAAACACATCTGTTGGGGGTAACTGGTACATACATTGGAAAAATGAATTTTTGTACAATGGATATTGTAAAATGGGAAGAAGCTTCAAAAGAAAAGAGAAATTGGGATAGAGGAATGGAGAAAATGAAAGGCAAAGCAAAAAATAATATGTATATATGATAAGATAGTTATACTACTAATTTCTCTTAATTCATTGAGAAGAAAGGTTTATGCTAATATTGTTTGGATAATTAAATACCGATATCTTGCACTGTGAGTAACTGATTTAAAGATAACAATACACAATGTGTTAACTATTATTCTCTTATTATCTTGTCTTGAAATTTTTATTTTTTTCTCTTTAAAAATTTTTTTAAAACTAATTTTGCTAGAATTGGGTAAGTTTAGGTTTATTTATTTATTTTATGAGCAGAATATATTTATTGAGGAAAGAAAGCTTCTGTCTGAGAGAGAGACAGAAGGGGTCCCAAGTGGATTGCCCAAGTTTAGGTTTATTGAAGACTATGAAATAAAAAATGAAGTAATGTTTAGTGACTTTTGTAAAATTTGGTAGTTATTAACTTTTAAAAGTAATTGTTCAGAATTGCATCCCGTTCTGCTTCTCTTTCCCCTTTCTTCCACTGAACACATTCATCAGTTGAAAAGTTTTGCTAAATTAAAAAAGTGCTCCAAAAGCCGAGTGTGGTGGCACACTCCTATAATTCCAGCACTCAGGAGGCTGAGACATGAGGATCATTGCAAGTTTCAGACCCGCGTGGGCTGCAAAGTGAGCTCAAAGCCAGCCTGAACTGCATAGTGAGATCCTGTCTCAAAAAGACAAGGGCCAGCCGGGCGTGGTGGCTCACGCCTGTAATCCCAGCACTCGGGAGGCTGAGACAGGCGGATCGTTGTGAGTTCGAGACCAGCCTGGGCTACAAAGTGAGCTCAAGGCCAGCCTGAACGGCATAGTGAGACCCTGTCTCAGAAACAGGGCTGGGATCTAGCTCAGCGGTCTAAGTGCCTGCCCGGCAAGCGCAAGGTCAAGAGTTCAATCCCCGGTCCCGCAAAAAAAAAAAAAAAAAAGTGCTCCAAAATAGTTTTGCCACTCTCTGTTCTGACATTTTGTTCCTAAAGATCTCTACTTTTGAAACTGAGTGTGGTGGTGCAGACCTGTAATACCAACTACTGAGGAGGCTGAGGCAGAGGGATCAGACGTTTCAGAGCATCCTGGGTAATTTAGGGAAACCGTGTCTTACAATAAAAAATAAAAAGGACTGGAGATGTAACTCAGTGGTAGAGCATGTGCTTAGCATGCCAAGGCCCTGGGCTCAGTTGCCAGCACCGAAAAAACTATGTGTTTATGAAAAGCAGATAATGCTTGTTTATCACACAGCTGGTGTGTGGCATTTCACTTATGTGTGTATATTTTCTCAGGTCTAGGGCATCATGGGAGTTCTGTGTTTGTATGTTGTATGGGAAGTCAGCTGAATTTTATTGTGTGCACCTCATGCTAAGCGCTAGGTACTGAATAGGCAACTGGGAATGTAAGATTCTACAGCAAATTGCCTGGAAGGCGTAGTCTCGAGGAGGAGGAGGGGAGCACGTTGATGCTCACTGGGTAAAGTGGGGGTTGTACAGAGATGAGAGCTGGGAGAGCTTTGTAAACAGGAGTTTACAGCAAGCAGGAAGGGGGTTTGAGTAGAGGAAAAGTGGTCAGTGAGAACTCCCTTAGCGCTGATGAATGAGGTTAAGTGGTTGGAGGGACTGGGCTCAGAAGACTGGGGGTCTAGTTGCCCTAGCATCTAGGTTTTCTCTGAGTGTATTCTGTGGAAATCCAGGCTTCACGCAGTCCTCTTCACGGAAACATCAGTATGTTAGACGCAAGGAGAAAGAAGCCTGTTTGCTGTGTAGGTACCAGAGAGGATGTTTTGGGAAGAGCTGCTGTCGGGCCATGGGGAGTCCTGAGTATGTAGGCAGAGGAAGGACTTCACTTGATTTATCTTTAAAAAAATAACCTGGTGCCATCGGAGGATAGGTTGGAGTGAGGGAGTTTGGTAGCAGAAGGAAACTAGTTCAAAACTGTTAACATAAAATGTGACTGTTAGTATTCACACATTTAATTTCAGTGTGTAGGCATTCAGGGCATTCCTAAGGAAAAAATTTAACAATGAACCAAAATTATATTTAGTTGATAGAGGTTTTAAGGGAAAGAGTTTGGAACACAGAAGTTTTTGTTTTCTCATTTTTGATTTAAAAAAAATAGAAATACTTCATAATACTTGCTTATTAAAGAACATCTTTGGTTTAAATTGTAATTTACACATATCATATTTTAAAAGTCTCTTCCAGTGTAATGTTTTAAAATCTTCAATCAAAGTGGTAGAATTTTTTTGTTTTTGTTTTTCGTACTGGGGATCAAACACATGGGCCTCCTGACGCTGAGCTAGCTCCTTCCTAGCTCCATTACCATTATTGTTGCTGTCATTGTTATTGTTATTTAAAATTTTGAAACAGAATCAGTCTCATTAAATTGCCCAAGTGGAACTTGAACTTGGGATCTTCCTGCATTAGCCTCTCCGGAGTGCTGGGAATATAGGCATGCACCACCATGCTTGGTATCATTTTTTGAATCATAGTTAGAAAAGGCTTATGTACATTGCTGTTATAAGAGAGAATTAACCTAGGTTTTATTCTAGAATTTTTAGGGATTTATGATTGTTATGTAAATATTTGATCTTTTAGGAACTTTTGCTAGTGTAGGATATATGGTATGAATCTAAGGGTTTTTTTTCTAGATGAATGTTTTAGTTGCTCAGACATCATTCATTACGTAGTTCTTTTCCTTTCTTGATTTTGTGGAACCACTTCTGTCGTTTCTTATCTTTTCATATGGAGTTGGCTCTCATGTGGGACGGCCGTTTGCCCTCTGATCCACTTGTTGCCGTGATGTGATTTTGAGGCTGCACAGCGTCTGTTGTGCTGATTCTTTTCAGACGCTCCTCCGAGAATTTCTCCCAACTTCTCTTACTTTTCTTTCTGTCACATGAACTTTAGAATCAGCTTATCTATTTCTAGAAAGTAATCCTATAGGCATTTGGGAAGGGAGATATTGGAGGGATTACCTTAAATTTTTAGATCAATCTTTTCACAATAAGGAATCTAAATTTTAGTTTTAATCTTTTCTCTTATAGATGATATTAACCGTGTTCTTGAGCAACAATGAGCAGATTTTAACAGAAGTTCCCATAACACCGGAAACAACCTGTCGAGATGTTGTAGAGTTTTGCAAGGAACCTGGAGAAGGCGGATGCCATTTAGCTGAAGTGTGGCGAGGAAATGGTATGTATGAGAGTCCGTAAAGGTGACTAAGTATATATAATTCACCATGTGTCAAATGGAAAAATACTGCTTCTGACTCTCGGTTATCAGTGGCCATAAGGAATTGAGTAATTGCAATAAAAACAATTGCACCACATGGGGATAGGACCCTACACAATGGTATTTGTCCACCTCACATGAGGCTTTTGGCACTTCCGAGGTTTGTGGCCTTTGATACATAGAAGAGAGTTTGTAAAGATTTTAAATAGGGAGTGACGTTCTGAAAATAATGCTTAGAGGAAGTACACCTTAATAGTGTAGCATAATGGGTCTGAGTTGGACAGTAAGAGAGTGACCCATTGGAACATGATGAGCTTGAGGTGATGATGAGATAGATACCCAAGTGGCAGCGTCAAAGGTTGCTTAGAGATGAGTCTTCAGGCTCCTTTTAAACATTTGTTGAGATGTAATTTGCTTCCACACAATTCCTCCATTCAGAGTGTGCAATTCAGTGGTTTTAGTACACTCACAGTATTGTCAAGCATCACCATGATCAATTCTAGATAATTTTCCTCACCCCAGAAAGAAAGTTCATGTCCATTAGCAGTGAATCCACTTACTCTTCATCCATAGATAGCCATTAACCTACTCTGCTTTGCCTACTGCAGACATTTCGTATGAATGGAATCATACAATATGTAATTCTTTTGACTGGCTGCTGGTGCTCCTTCTTTTTTTTTTTTATATTTAAAATTTATTTATTTTTTGTGACAGGGTCTCACTATGTAATTCAGGCTGATGTTAAACTCACTATGTATCCTAGGATGGCCTTGAACTCACAGCAATCCTCCTGTCTCAGCCCTCCAAGGGTTGGGATTATTGGTGTGTGCCACCATACCTGGCTTGGCTTCTTTTTCTTAATGTAATGTTTTTGAAGTTCATCCATCTTGAAGCATTTATCAGTAGTTCATTCCTTCTTGTTGCCACTATTCCATTGTGTGAATGTACTACGTTTTATCCATTCACCAGTTGGACAGTTTGTGATGGACTTTGAAATTTACATTTTTGGCTGTCATGCGTGATGCTATGAATTTGTATAAGTTTTGTGTGGTTGTATATTTTCCTGTCTCTCAGCTATATTCCTAGGAGTAAGAATTGCTGGATCATGTGATGATTTTGTGTTCAACCTTTTGAGAGACTGCCAGACTATTTTCCAAGAAGTCGATCCATTTTGCATTCCCAGCGGCAATGCACGAGGACTCGTTTTTCCGTGTTCTTGTCAACACATGATGTCCGTTAATTTTCAGCCATTCTGCTGAGTGTGAAGTGGCATCTCAGTGTAGTTTTGGTTTGTGTTTCCCTAATGACTAATGATACTGATTGAGCTTCTTTTCATGTGGTTATTGGTCATTTGTATATCTTCCTGGACAAAGGTCTGTTCACATCCTTTGGAGTCATTTTATCTTTTTCTTGTGTTGTATGAGTTCTTTATGTGTTCTGGATATCAAGTCCCTTATCAGGAATCTGACTTGCAAATATTTTTTTCCTAAAGTCCCTTGCTTTTATGTTACCCTTAAAAGACAGAGTAAAGTCTTTATGGATACAATGAGTAAAATATGACTTTGATAAACATTGGATCCAACCTATCAAATAAGAGGATAAGCCTCAGTTTTCAGTCTTCTGATAGCTACAGGAAGTGGGGCAGTTACTCATTGTAATTAATGTTTTCTAGGGGACCAGTACAGAACCTGATCATTACATTTTTTTAAAGATGCTAAACACTTTTGCTCTTTGTTATTTTTAATTCCTTATCTGCTTCCTCCTCTCTTTTTTCTTAGGTTGGAAGGCAATAAAGTTTTTGTATAAGGTGTTTTGTTCTGCTTTGGTTTTTGAAACAAAATCTCACTATGTAGCTCAAGTTGGCCTTGAACTTGCAATGATCTTCCTGCCTCAGCCTCCCAGGTGCTGAGATTTCTGGTGTGTACCACCACATTTGACAGTAACTTTAGTATGAGTGTTATAGCCTTACATGCTCCTTGGCTACTTATGAATGAATGCCTATCTACCTGATGAGTTCTTGGGTTGGTGCCATTCTTTTTTCTTTTTAATTTTTTTCTTTTTGTGGTACTAGGGATTGTATGGGACCCTTGCACCAAGCTACATTTCCAGCCCTTTTCTTAATTGTTAATTTTGAGACAGGGTCTGAATTGCTGTTACTCACTTAAGGCTCAGACTTGCGATCCTCTTGCCTAGCCTCCTGTAGTGTTAGGATTATGGATGTGTACCACCATGCCTGCTTTTCTTTAACGTTAACCTTGTGATTTTTTTCTGTACATACAATTCAATTCTGAGCTGAACTGAACTCTCGGTACTCCTGGATTTTACTCTCAGGCCTTTGGTTTCCTTGTCCTTGGTCTTTGTTCAGTAAGACAGAGCTTGGCCACAGTCCACAGTACCCTATGTGTTGCATTTCTGTGAGTGGAAGGTTTTCTTGATGGAAAAGTAGAATTTATTGAGGAATAGAGCAGTAAGTCACACCTTGAAGGTGTGGTTAGACTGCGGTTCAGTTTTCTTTTTTGTGTCAGCGTCAAGTTCTCAGACTGAGCCAAAGATTTGGAGGAAGAGTCTTCCAGCCAGCATAAATTTGTGTCAAAAGGTATAAAAAATGGCTTGTTCCTCAGCAATAGTGGTTTCCCTAAGCCTTGGAATTGGTGATATTCCTATTTTTTTTAAATTGGGGTAAGAATCACCCAGTGTCAGAATCACCACATTAAAGTGTACTGTTCAGTGATTTGTAGTGCAGTCACCACCCTGTCTGCACCTCCGCATCCCTTATCCCTTCTTCCTGCCCCCTGAAAGCCGCCTTTCTGTACTGTTTGCTGGTGTGTGCCTGTGACCATTCTGTAGGATCATGCACTGTGTAGTCTTTTTTGTCCAGCGCCTCTCACTTAGCATGTTTTCAGGGTTCTTCTGCATTGTAGCATGTGTCAGCTCTTCATTCCTTTATGGCTGAGTCATGGTCTGTTGTATATCATGTTTTGTTTATCCATGTATGATGGTATGGTGGATCTGACAGATTCCAAGCTCTTATGTACAGCAAGCAAGGAATTATAAAGTGTACACCCAGTGGTGAAAGAAAAGTGGCTACATTTATTGAAGATCACAAACAGAAAAACAGTGCCAGGGTGCCAAGAAGAAAAAGGCTCAAAAAGGGCAGAAACACATGTACTTTTGTCTGGGTTACACAGCAGTGGTCTTCAGGTGCCAGCCAGGCCTAGGTAGGCAGCGGGGAGCGATTTAGTGCAGGGCAGTTAAATGTATTATATCTATTGACTCTCTCAAGTTCAATAACTGTATTGTAGTCATGTAAGAACTTCCTTCAGAAAATACACCATGAATTACTAGGAGATAAGGAAGCATAATGTATAAAATGTACTGTCACATGGTTCACATCGTGTGTCTGTGTACTGCAGCTAAAATGGTACTTGAAGCAAATTTGTTGCTTAAATTCATTTATTAAAAAATAAAATATTCAAAAAATAAAATACTCAAGCTAGAAAAAGAAATCTAAAAAGAGTAAAAGGAAGGAAATAGTAAAACAGAAATGAAGGAAATGTGAGAATCAACAAAATCAAAGGTGTTTACTTGAAAAAATTAATTAAACTAAACAGATTAAGATTCGAGGTTAAGTTGGAAAAGAAAAAAAGAAAAGGCACAGATAAGTAAAAAGTCCTAAGTATACATGTAGTAAATTTAAAAACTGTTATTATGAATAACTTAATAAATTTCATAACATAGATTAAAGATAAATGGAAATTACTAAGATTCATTAACAAACATTATTAAATGCTTGCTCCATGCCAGACAGCATATTTGGTTCTTAGTCAACCAAGGAGTGAGGTGTGTATCCCACGAAACTTACATTCTAGTGGGGAGGTACAGATGGCAAGTGATAAATCAACTGTGCAGTGTGTTGGTGATAAATCTTTTGAAAAGAATATAGATCAAGCCGGGCCTGGTGGCACACACCTGTAATCCCAGCACTCAGGAGGCTGAGACAGGAGGATCGTTGTGAGTTCGAGACCAGCCTGGGCTACAAAGTGAGCTCAAGGCCAGTTTGAATGGCACAGTAAGACCCTGTCTCAAAAAGACAAGGGCTGGGGATTTAGCTCAGTGGTGTAAGCGCCTGCCTGACAAGTGTGAGGTCATGAGTTCAATCCCCAGTGCCACAAAAAAAAAGAAAGAAAATAGATCAAGAGTATTGCCTTTGCTCAGAATGAGAAAAGAAAGAAGAACTTAAACATATAAAACGAACTGAATCTGTCATCCTTCCTGTCCTCAAGGACTCTAGACTCAAATGGTTTTATAGGTAGTTTTTATAACTCCTTCTAGAATAGATAATCCCTACATTATATACAAATTTTCTCAGAGAATATAGAAAAGAGGTAACCATCAAATAAATTCATTTTATGAGACCAGTATAATTTCTGTACCAAAACTGAACAAGAATAAGAGAAAAACCTAGTGTGGTTGCACACTTGGAAAACTGAGGCAGGAGAATCCCAAGTTGGAGGCCAGCCTGGGCTACCAAGTTAACTAAAGGCCAGCCTGGACTGCATAGTGAGACCATGTCTTAGAAGAAAAAACAGGCACAAAAATGTATAGGCCAACCTTACTTTGAATGTAGATGTAAAAATCCTAAATAAAATACCAGCAAATCCATTTTAGCAGCATATTGATAAATCAAGTCTGTTCTAGAATTCAAAGGTTCCAAGTCTAATCTGTTATTAAGTGCTGTAGAGCAAAGAGCACCTTTATCATTATCATCACCATCATTTTTTTTTTTTTAGTTTAATCCCTGGGTTGATACTTGTAAATTGTCCATGGCTGCTAGTATTTAGAACCCTTAGGAAATGCCTGCATCTCAGAGTTGTCTTCCAGGTGTAGCTGGCTTTAGGGTATTGAGTCTGTTGCAAGATCTTACTTCTTCGGTTACTGGGGACGAGAAGTTGCTGCCTACTTGGCGCAGCTCCTGGCTCTTTGGCACTGGCCTCTAGTATTTTTTATGACCCTTAGGCTGTCTCAGTCTTGGCATAGCAAGAAGAACAACTGGTTAGAGCAGTTATGTCACCTTGGCTAAAGCAGTCTGATCAGCAGTAGCAGTAGCACAAACACAGCCTAGAAAATCACACTGAGGTAAGTATTAATCTGCACCTATAATCGTATGAATTAGATTTGTGGTTATATAACAAAATTTTAAATGAACCAGAAAATTGTATACAGTAAATAAAGTCCTCAATATGGAAATTTTACCCTCTGGGGAGAAAATTTGAAAGGTGTTGGGGAAAAACAGAGAGAAATAGAAGAGGAAGAGAGTAGAAGCAAGGCTGGAGGACAGAGGAGGAGCAGGTACGCTGGGAGACTGGGGCAGGAGACGGGAGGGAGGGAAAGGGAGGAAGTAAAAACAGAACAGCAACAGCAACACCAGAAGACATGTTCACACTCATAAAAACAAGAACAGTGAAAACCAAAAAAGAGAGAAATCAAACAACAGATAAATGTCCACTTCAAGGTGTGTTTCTGCTGTCCGCAGACAGACTCTAGATCTGTGTTGCTTAATCCCAGCAAGCGAACAGTAGCTTTTTATTGGGTAATGGATAATCCCAGTGAGCCTGCACCTTTATTTCCGCTGAAGTTCAGGCTGCTTTCTGGCCGTGAGGCCGGAGCCAGACCCATTCAGCATGCAGCAGTCCACATGGCTCCTGTCAGTTTGAACTCAGCTGGGAGCTGCTCGATGGAGCCAGCAGGTGCTCTGAGTTCCGAGCTCAGTCGGCCCCTCTGCAGGATGGTGCCTGGCCAGTCGCCCTCTCCTGGGGGACATCTGAGCCTGAGTAACTCACCAGCCGCTGCAGTCTGCTTCATCACTGCTCCGCATACACACTTGCACTTCCCTGTGGAGGCCTCTGGGGTTGCCAGTAGTCACTGTCTGTCTCCAGGTTTGAGCTGCTCCTCCCACACAGTGAGTCTGGGCTCAGGGAGAAAGTGCTGCCTGCTGCCTCCTTCTTCGCTGAACTTTCTCTCTTTGCTTTCCCTGTAGGCTTTAGATCCATCCTGGGTCCTGGAGACCCACCTCCCTCTATCTTCTCCCCTTCACATTGCTATATTCCAGTGTCTGGACTCCAGATCTTGGAGAGGCTCTTTCTCTGTTGCTCACCACTCTGCCATCTTCCCAGAAATCCCCATTATCGTTTCAGTGAATTAAAATTGAAAGTTTTTCATGATAATAATTACTAGCAAACTCCTATGTAAGGGAGCTTCCTTAAATAAATGAATTTTTTTTTCCAAATTCATTTTATTTCAAGGAGAAAAAAAAAACAAAATTTCAAAACATGTCAATTGGGGCAATAATGGTACATACATTGCGCATTGTCATCCCCAAATCATTCACCCGGAACACAAGACATCTGCACTCAGTTGTCCCAACAGTACCGGCACAAATCTTTCTCTTCACTGAACTCAGAGAAATCAGTAGTATAACTATATATATATGTAAATATATATATACACACACACACATATACATATGTTGTTTCTTTCAGCTTCTCATTAGTGAGAATATGATGTTTACACGTGTGTCTTATTTATTTCATTTACAAGTATGGTCTCAAGTTGCATCCATTTACCTATAAAAGTCGGCAGTTTATCCTTCTTTATGGCTGAGTAGTACTCAACTATATTTTTTAAATGGGTGATTTTAAAAGCCTTTAGCAGAACCCAGACTTGGCTGTGAGCTGTGGAAGCATAGGCATTAAAGGCAGGGAGAGAAGGGTGCATAATCCACCTCTGTTTGACATCATACCTCAGGGCTCTGGCCAGTACAGCAAAATAAGGAACAGTAAGGTTGGAAAGAGCTGAAACTATCCTTAGTTACTTGACCTTATTTTTGTCTATATAAAAATCCTGTACTATCGTAGGTGTGGTGGTACATGCCTATAATCGTACTACCCTGGGAGGCTGAGGCAGGAGGACCACAAGGGTAAGTTCATCTTGGGCAGCTAAGTGACTTAGTGAGACCCTGTAAAAAATAAATAAATAAATAAATAAATAAATAAATAAATAAATAAGTAAATGGCCAGGGATGTAGCTCAGTGCAAAAGCCCTGGCTTCAACCCCAGTACCACAAACAAAACAAAAAACAAACAAAAACCCAAAACCTATCAATAGAGGCTTATGGGTAAGTTTCGTGATAGAGTGCTTGCCTAATATTTCTGGATTCCGTCTCCAGCATCACACTCACATGCGTGCACCAGCATGTATGCATGTGCGTACACACTTGCACACACAAGTGTGCGGGTGAGCTCATTAATAGGTCATGTTCCGAGTATAGAACTGTACTAGTAACCATCAATGAGAAATATATAATAACAGTTTGAAAAACTACAGAGCTGGGCATGGTGGCACATGCCTATAATCCTAGCACTCAGGAGGCTGAGGCAGGAGGATCACTGAGAGTTCAAGACCAGCCTGGGCTACATAGTGAGTGCAAGGCCAGCCTGAACTACAGAGCAAGACCCAACAAAAGCAAAAAAGTATCATATTGTGCTGGCGGTAAGAGAGTACTCAATGGTAAAATGTCAGAGGTGTCACAAAGGGACACGGGAGCCAACTCAGAAGAGCTCCCAGTGGCTGAACGGGACAGTCTGAGCAGCAGAGCAACACACACTGGTTTGGATCACGAGCACAGCCGTATCTAGTCATAAGTCCCCTGATAGAAACAGTTCAATAAGTGCATGC
>RJWT010036566.1:0-13241 GCA_004365215.1 Cuniculus paca | reverse complement strand
GAGATCAAAATCACTCTTTGCAATTTGAAACAAAAGTAAATAGATGTTAGCAATGCTAAGAACCCTTGTGGAAATAAGGCGAGTAAGACAAGGCCTTCAGACCTGTGAGAAAAATCAATCTGATGGAAAATTGACAAACTTGTTTAACGTGAGACTGCAGAGCTGAGACCTGACCCAGAGACCTCCACTGAGTCACCCAGCGAGGTCCCCGTCAGTTCCCTTAATCCGTTCAATTACACAACATCATCATGAAGTGAACCCTTTTTTTTTTTTTTAACTAAACATCACTTTAAATTAACTTTTTTGCCACTGTATTTTAAATTCCAATTTCTTTTTCTTCATTCTCTTTTCTATACTAAATTATTAAAATCACCAACTGCTCTACAATCAAAAATATTTCAGAAAGAAGTGATGCCAAATTTGGATTGACTAAAGTGAAATCAGACAGAAGGGAAGATATTTTGAACATTTCCACGGTTGGTGCATTGTTTAAGGATATGGCAACAAGTAATTAAAATTGACTAGTTGGCTTTCCCCACGAAACCAACGCTCAGCTCAGTGTTTGGCCTTATTAGAGTCTAATTCAGACCAGAGAGGCATCTGAGTGAAATGAAACAAACTGATATATTGACAAACAGACTGAGGCTTTTCTTCATTTGTAGCTTTCCTTTTAAAAAATTTTTAATCTATAGAAAAGTGAAAAAAATCAAGGAAGACAGATTTTGATTTGGAAACTCAGAATGAAAAGATCAAGAAAGGAAGGGGTTCTTGTTTTTTAAAGAATTTTTAGAATTTTTTAGATTGTACTCAAAGCACCATATAAATGGTCCTGCACATGTAGCTAGCCATCTCGATTCTGACTTACATACTTTTTATTTGCCATTATTCACTTACCTATTTACACAAATAAAGCGCACACATAGCCTTGCTGGAAAAGCAGAATTGCACTTCACCTTTATACATAAACATACCTCAATCTCTGAACTCAGTTCTGGCAGGTGAGGTACCCTGCATAGACCACCTGTAAGACAGGAGTGTCTGTTCAAATAGTACAGTTGTGGCCTTTGTCTCCTCCCTTTGTCAAAATTCATTTCATTTCAAGCCCATTCAGTTCAACAGCTGGTTTCCAGCATCTACTGACTTCTCACTGTGCTTGATGCTACAAATGCAGACTTGCAAGATGGTCCCTGCTTGTAAAAACCTCACAGAACAGTGAGTCCCTTAAAGTTCCTTCATAGCAGGGCTGGGAATTCCAGCAAACACCAGCCAGAATATTCGGTCTACGAGGACATCCTAAACTCACAAGTAGGCTTTGTTTTAAAAAGAAAAAAGAGGGCTGGGGATCTAGCTCAGTGGCCTAAGCTAAGCGCCTGCCTGGCAAGCACAAGGTTGTGAGTTCGAACCCTGGTGCCACAAAAAATAAATAAATAAATAAATAAATAAATAGAAAAAAGTAATGCAACAAAAAAGAAAAAAGAAAAAAAGATGTGTGGGAGGGGTTAATTATTTGATTAGAAATTGATTAATTTCCTTCCTTTAAAGAAAAAACCTTCAGAAAGCTGCTGGTAGTTTCATGCTTGAAAATATTAACTGCTAATGCGACTGCAGCTCCCTACAATGGCAAAGAAAAGTGCAATCACAGGAAACGACTATTGCAGATAGGTAGCATTTCAGATATTGTTTGGCCCCATGAGATCACAAGCTTATTGATCTGGGTTTCCATAAGTTAGGGAAACAGACATGATAAGACAAGCAAACCCACGGGAAGCTGCTGCTCAAGAAGTGGTGGTCCCAGGACCGGAAACCCGGGCTCCTGACACCAGGGACTAATACAAGATGTTGCAAAGAAGCACTGCATTTTATTTAAAATTAGAAACAAAGCGTTCACCTACAAATTTTCAGTCTTCCTGGGATATTCGATTTCCTCCTTGTGACTTTAAAGAGATATGCGTCATAGGAAAGCTTGAATTCATCCGGAATCAGTTTCTCTGGCAGAAGGTGAGGAGCCGGTTGGCCATCTGCTACTAGATTTACTAGTTCTTGGCTCCATTTCTATATACTGACCATCTTTAAGAAATTTCCCCTTCACTTGGCGGGTTTGGAAATCAGCATACTGATTCATTAGAAAGCACAGAAAGGAGCTGCTGCTAAAATGCAAAGAGAAGCTGTAAAGACTGCTTTTTTTTTTTTTTTTTTTTTTTGCGGCACCGGGGATTGAACTCACAACCTTGCGCTTGCCGGGCAGGCGCTTAGACCGCTGAGCTACATCCCCAGCCCTGTTTTTGAGACAGGGTCTCACTATGCCGTTCAGACTGGCCTTGAGCTCACTTTGTAGCCCAGGCTGGTCTCGAACTCACAACGATCCGCCTGTCTCAGCCTCCCGAGTGCTGGGATTACAGGCGTGAGCCACCATGCCTGGCGTAAAGACTGCTCTTGTTGGGCTCACACATGAATCATCTGATGGGTGCTCGTTTGGTTTAAAAGAAGGAGCAAAGAGATCTCAGGCCACTGATTAAGGCAGTAATTATGTAAGATTCACATATTGTACCAAACATTTTATATAAAATATGAGCTCTTCAAGAAAATTAAGTTGAAGTAGGTTTTATTTCTTTCACAAGGAGCCAAATGGGTCTTCAGGAACCACCAAATGGATGGCGCTTGTAAAATTGATTTTAAAATTTAAACGTCTTGGAATCCAATTCATGCTGAAGATAAAGAAATGAAAGCATTTTACCCCAAATTGTTGAGCTGCGTGTCTGAAGTGAATCCATTGTACTGGGCTGCATAAATGCAGTTTCTCCAGCTAAGGCTGAGTTCACAATGTGTCCTCTGTGTGAAGACTTACCCTTGTCTCCTCTGCCTAACTCCACTTCACTCATACTACACACACAGTTTATTATAGCACCCTGCAATGGTGACATATTACTTTTACTTTGTGAGTAGAATATTGCACTTTTCCACATGTTACCAAGCTGCGAGCTTTTGTTAGCTCTCCTGGGAAATTTGTGATGGTGTGAAGTGAACCCCTGTCACCACTCAATGGATTGCAAAAATAGTATAGCTCTTGCTAAAGACCTGGCTCATATCTTGAAAGATTGTACTGATCAAATCAATATCTCCAACAAGACTGGTTGTAGCCAGTCTTGTTTCAACGTGTGAAATGGATATCATATGCTTAAGAGTGTATAGTTGGCTGTCTTCTTCCAGTGTGTTCTTTCTAGCTAATCCTTTGGTGTATTATCTATATTTATAAATATTAAAAAACACAATATAAGTAAACCCAAACACCTGTACTGGAACCTGTTCACTCTTAAGTGATATGAAAAAAGATATTTGAGAGGCCCACTGACCTGGATTCAAGACCAAAATCTGTTACTTAGATAGACACATAACCTTGGGCAAGTACTTAATCCTTCTAACCCTCTGGTTCCTTTTAGGCAAATGAAGGCAATAATGTTTGCATCACAGGCTTGAAAAGTATCAGGCACTTAACAGGTACACTCTATAGGTTACTTTCTTTTCTCCCTTTTAGGCATCATTTTATTTTCTGCTTTAGAATCTACCAGTTTTTCCTCTCTGTTATTTTCCACTCCTGAGTGTATGTCTAGAAGTTTTTTTGTGTGTATGTGCGGACTTTTGTCCTTATATGTGTATCACTGAACACTGTGATCAGCATCGGTTTTTGCTGTTACTACCTTTAAAAATTTCAAAATAACTTCCTTTCAATATTACTTAGCATAGATTATTTTGTATCTTTCATAGCTATTTTTGTTTCCCACTCATTCCATCAATAAAAAATATTTCTTTGAATGCTTTCATTTCTTTATCTTTAGTCTGAATTGAATTCCAAGACATTTTAATTTTTAAATGAATTTTTGACCCAATATCTCTAAAAAGCAACTATAATTAAAACGAAAAGTCTACATGAGTGGCAATATGCTAAAAAAAAAAAGCATATAACATTAGTGTCTTTTACAAATTCACTCATGTTAAAGAAAATAATGATTTCTAAATAGAAAAATGTTTACATACATTTAAAATATATGTTATAGAAAAAAAAGATAGCAAAATCTTATTGAGGCCCATATTCCATTTTCATATAAATTTTGCCCTCAGGATATACCAAGAAAAACAAAACAAACCATGACAAGAATGGTCCTAAAATTCATTGCCATAGAGTAGCATGGTCTGAGAGAGTTTCTGCAGTACTCTGCTTAAGCTAGGACATTAAAACACAACGTTTTCAGAAAGTAGGAACAAATATCAGCATGTCTGAAATTGGCTACATTCGAAAAACTAGTGCCAAGATTCAGAGTTTGGATGGGTTCTCCCTCCTGACATGTTGTTATTCTTCATTCTTTAGCAATTGGGCACCAGGAGTTACCTCAGAGGGACCCTTTGAGGAGAGATTTTTACTTATGAAACTATTTCATCTTATGGCATATTAATATTTTTGACATATTAATAATTAATAATTTTGACATATTAATGTATTTTGTATCCACTCATGTAGCTGAGCCATTTTAGAATGATTTGTCATTGGAAGGATGCTACACAGGGTAACAGCAAAATTATGTTCCTGGTCTTTGTTTTCAAAAGCATGGGCCCTCACCAACAGAAGAATAGGTTTTTAAAAATGTAGTATATATACACAATGGAATATCATACAACCATTTAGAAACATTGAAATTGTGTCATTTGCAGAAAAATAGATGGAACTAGAAGACTGTTAAGTGAAAAAATCCAGGCACAGAAAGACAAATATCACATTTTCTTTCACATATGAAAGCTTAAAATGTTGATCTGAATGTGGAATAGTGATAGTAGAGGCTAAGAAGAGTTGGGGAAAGGAGGAATGGCAGAGATTGGAACATTGGTTCCAAAACAAAGACAAAACAAAACAGTGAGTTCTAGACTTCTCCTGCATAGTGGGATAACTACACTTGACAATGCTCTATTATATATTTTATGAGTAACTACAAGGGTGAAGCTCAAAGTTTCCAAACGTAATGATAAAGACATAAAAGGGTTAGCTACCCTGACTTGGTCAGCACACATAGTGTATGTGTGTTGAAACATCACACTGCGTACCTCATAAATGAGTGTAATTATTACATGTTAATTGAAAAATTTAAATGTTTAAGGAGACATAAAGTTAACTACCTTGTTTTGATAGTTATACGGTGTACATTATTTCGAGTTATCACACTGTACCCAATAAACACGTAGAATTAAAATCAACAACAGCCTGGGCTCCTGAGTCTCCTTAGCAGACGAGGCAACAAGTAAGAGAGCTGACAACTTGAGTGGAAAATGTAGAAAATTATTCTCCTTTACCCTTAACTCCTCAAACTGGAAAAAATTCCTTGGGCTGGAAGAAGACAGAAGAGAAACAGGGAGGAATCCGGGAAAACACAGATGGCTGGAGGTGTCCTCTACATAAAAGCATCAGCTTGGCGTCATGAGCTGGAGAAGCAGAAAAACCCACAGTGTTTTTCGACGTCTGGGATGAGGACACCGATGTCCTTCCCCAAGGCGTAATGGCTGTGCAGTGGTGTGGGTAGGGAAGGACTCAGAATGGTCTTGTAGAGATTTTCATGCCTCAGCATAGCACATGACCGGCAAAGGACAAAAATGATGACTGTGTCATCAGGCATGGCTCTAAAAATCAGAGACATTTGACCTCAGGTATCTCACTGAACAAGGGCAAAGACGGCACAGAGACAGAAGGGCTGACAGACTGCTCAGCAGAAAGCAGAATGGCAGACACTCCAAGGAGCAAACCATTTCCTCCCACCCTCTCCCCATACTGTCTCCCTGTCCCCTCTGTAAATCCCTGCACCGTCATCGATGCCATCCTGGAAAGAAAGGTGAGGTGGAACCGTACATTAATGGAGACTATATTTCCTCCACTGCTGCGACGTCAGGCTTTAGTAAAAAATTAGCTTGAGTTAAAGAAAAATAAATTATTACAATTATTTCATACCTGGTTTGTGACATGCATGCTTATTCAAGTCTAATCAAAAGTCCTGAGTTAAAATTAGAAAGCTTGCCTGAGAGAGAATAGCAAGGACGAGGCAAGAACATCTCCTATGGTCAGAACTGCACCCTCGTCTCATTCCAAGTCTCCTTTACAGTTCCATTCAAGTACTGAAGCTGAGAGAAAAGAAGCAATGTCAGAGGGAATTGGGGCCTTTAATACGGCGCACTGCAGTTAGTTCTTGAAGCAAAGTAACTGCTGCAGTGTTTAAAAATGAAGTGCAGTTCTCCACGCTCAGCGCCTCACATTCAAGAACTTCAGTAACAAATTCCTTTCACATTTGTTCCAAAGACTCCCCTTACACCTGAGGGTGAAGCTCTGGGTTTTTCAAGTGTTCACGGCAGTGTTTGGAGACGGGCACAAAGTTCCCATTCCAAAGCGGTAGCAGTGGAGAGTCGAGCCTGGGGAACATCAAGGTTTTCTTGCCAGGTCCTGAGCAATGTCAGGTCCCCCAGAAGGTGGCTTCAGAAGAGCTGGGGACTCTGACACTCCACGTAGAGCCAGAAAGAACGTGACTCCAAGGGAAAGACTCTGCTCTTTAAAAAACAGTGAACAGCTGAACTGAAAAGACTCCATCTCACTAAATCAGAATAATGCGGGCTTTTTTTTTTTTTTTTCCAATACGGCATGGGTATTGGTCACTAATACCGAGAAAGGCTGATGGATGAGCCATCTATATCCCAGGAAGGAAATAGAACTGGCTGAATTTTAAGCAAAATCCTTGTGATGACAAAAACAAATCTGTGAAAGGCTGGCCAAGGGCAAGTCAATAAATAAAAAGGAAAAGACAGACTCCCTGGTTTGGCTGCCAGAGGTTAAGATTGATGGCTTTGCATGTGGTATAAGAGAAGTCATGTGGAATGCACTTCGTATTTTTGCTTCTAATCACACCATTTCTGGCATACAGGGGGAGAACCCTGATCCTGGATGCTCACTGCCAAGCCTTAGCAGATAAGCGAAATGTATTCCTTCTGGAGAACCTCTGTTAATTTGTGGTCACAATGAAATCACTTGTCTTGTTTTGAGGTTCTTTGCATGCGGAAAGCAAGCAACAAGTCCATCTTCTGGGGTCTGCAGGGTCCTCTTTAGGCTGAAAATAGAAGTTTAAAATGTGCAGATCTACCCGGTAATATTTCAGAGACACCTGAAAAACTCCTTTGCTTGCCACCTCCAATTGTTCCCAGGTGTTCAAAGCTCTTTTAAATAGATATATTTTCTCCCCCTCTTTTTTCCCACTATCAGACAGAAAGAATCTCATATTGAGGTGTAAATGATTGATACCAGATTCTTTCCCAGGGATAGGTTTTGACATAAGGAAAATAGGAGGAAACTTGGAGCTATTATTGATCGCTGAGGCAGAGTTTCAGGGAATGGAAGGGGGTACCATGGAGGGGGGCATGATGACAAACGGGAAGACTGAGGCTGCCATAATTGGTTGCTTTGTATTTTTTTTTTTTTTTGCATAGGGCCAACCTTATCCAAAAGCAATGAAATGACTTTACTGAACTATGTAGAGGTGTATTGAGAATAACCTACTGTTTGAGAGTTTTTATGTGCTCTACATTATCAACCATGATGTAATTCCTACCCAAACATTTGACTGTTTCTAGCTTTGTCTTTCTGCATTAAGCAGCCATCCAGTGAAACACAACCGTGATACCTGTCCAGCAGAACTCACTGCTGAGCCTGGAGGGCAGAGGTCAGAAACCATCAGAATCACCTTGTACTGTTGACAAATGAGAGGCTCCAAGATGTTCTTACTCAGGAAGTTTTCTTGTCATATATCAATTCTCCCTAAACTAGGTTATGAATTAAACATGATCCAAATAAGTACCAACAGTTCTAGTCTGGATCGAAAAAGCTGATTTTAAAATTCACATGGAAAAATAAATCAGTAAAATAACCTGGAAATTTGTGAAGAATAATTGGCAAAATTTTCTATAGAACAATTGGCAACAGTAAGGGTGTTAGAGATATCCTCAGCAGATATTAGAACATAAGAGAAAGCCTGAATATCTAAACCTTACGGTGCCACTACATAAATAGGCCACTGGCGCAGAATAGAAATTGCAAGAGAAGAATCAAATACACATGGAATTTAGTATATAATAAAAATAGGCTTTAATACAGGGTGTTGAGATAGCTGAGTATCATGTGATAAAGGACTAAATTGGATCCATACCACTATGCAACATATCAAAATTTTAAACAAGAAAAGTACAAAGAAAACACATGGAGAATTCTTTTATATTTTGGTTTAAGAGAGGCCTTTCTAGCCATGACTAAAAATTCATAATCCATAAAGGAGGAAATTGATAAATTTGACTACATTTTTAAAAATGCAGACTCTTTTTCCATGCAAAAGTGGCAAAAAGAAAGTCAAAAAAGAAAAAATAATTGCAACTCATATACAGGCATAGTGTTAATTTCTCTATATAAAGAACTCCTAGAAAAGAAAAAAAAAACAACTCAAATATAAAAGTGAACAAATGAGCAAATGCTCTGTAGAAAAAGAAACACAAATGCTAAACATATATCAAGATTATCAGTGTCACTTACTGTAAGAGAAAAACAGATTAGACCATATGGAGAGGTCATTTCTCCTAAGAATAGATACAACCCAAAAGTCAGATCACACATTCTGTGGCTGAGGTCAAGGAAGAGGTGCTCTCATTCTGTGCTGGCCAGAGTGTAAAATGGTTAAGTCCCAAGAGAGGGAATTTGACAGTAACCTTCAAAATAACAACTGGTCTACCAGACTTCCACTTTCAGCCATGATGGAGTAATAGAAACCGAATACACACTACTACCTAAATTAACAGCACCAGCAAAAAGGACAAGATATTTGAATTAAAGCCTTCATACATTCGACAGCAGCACAGGATAGATGGTTAATTTTACGACAACTTGACTGAATCACCAGGTGTCCAGATAGCTGCTCAAATGTTAATCTCGGCATGTCCGTGAGGGTATTTCTGAATGAGATTGACACTTAAGTTTGTAGACTAAGTAAAGCACATTTATCTTCCCCAGTGTGAGTGGACCTCATCCAATCAATTAAAAATCCAAATATCCAGATAGAACAAAAAGGCCTACTAAGAGAGACTCCCCCCAGACCCAGCAAGCCAACACATCATTTTTTTTTTTTATCTTTGAACTTGAATTGAGTATTGGCTTTACCTGTGTCTTGGGGCTCTCAGCCTTTAGACTGGAACCACGCCACTACTTCTACTAGGTCTCTAGCTTGTCCACTGCAGAAGTAGGGACCTGTCAGCTTCCGTAACTGTGTGAGCTGAGTCTTTAGGTTTATTCTTTCCATATATGTATATGTCCTATTGGTTCTTTTTCTCCAGAGAACCCTGACCAACACAAACATGAATGTTGAAAGAAATGGGCAAGGTGCATTTATAATTGCCACAGCCTGCTGCCTAGAAAGAATTTCCAAAGCCCAAGGATAGAAATTCCTTACAACCCAGTAGCTTTGCTAAAATGGAAAAATTAGTGCAGAATGCAGAGAGAGTAGGGAGACTAAAACTCACAAGGCAAAGTACCAGGGAGGTGAGAACTCGGAGCGTTCTGAAGATTGCAGAGTTTGCCTCGGATCTTCACTTAAGGACCCTCTGGACTTATGCTTTGGTCTCAGTTCTGGGTGCTTCCCACAGTGGATTCACCTTTACAGACTGCGGCTCTTGAGTCTACGTGTCCATTTTCCACACAACAAGGCCCCAACTTGCTACTTTACTCAGTGCACAATTTAAGAAAGAATGACTAGATTCGACCTCGAAGACATACTTGGCTGCTTTGGATTCAATGTCAGACCCATGCTCATCTCCGGCACAGTGAATTCCCAGGAGATTTTCAGAGGCTATTTAGACCATCTGCTACTTTCCCTTGATGTAGACTTCAAGTTTGGACAAATACAAATGAAGTAAAATGGCAAGGGTGCTAATCAGGAGACTCACTGTAGGCTTTAGTCTGTCACATAATCTCTCTGGGTTTCTTCTCATCTTCATAAAATGAAGGTGCTCTACTCCATGATCTTTGAAACTCCTTTAGTTCTAGAAGTCTATGAAAATTTGTGATACTAATTCATCACAGTTGCAAAGAATTTACAGTGCTCCAAGATAAGACCTAATTACATTGGTTCTAAAATACATAGTTATGCTACTTAATTTTACAATGAGATTTAATTAACACTCTTTTCCCACTGTCAGAAGCCCCCCATGGAATAATTGTCTTTTCAACTCCTGCAGTTGACTAATATTTTGCTTGGGCACTATGTATCCCTACGTTCTCTTGCCACAGCAGGAAAGAATCTTGGAAACTGGCAAAGCTTTATTCACTGAAGAAAGGGACAAGGTATTTGCCCTAAGAGACCTGCCTCCATTCTCTACTCTGCAGCCCCAAAAGTCCTCCCAGAAAAGCTGCAGCGCCAGGCACTGGCTAAATGCCATGGGAAGGATTTAGCTCAACTGGATAAATTTTGCTCCTTGGGCTTTTCTTAAACAGGTGGATCCATCTGAAGCAGATGTTACGAATTGGACTTTTTCATATAGACTGTTCAAATAACCAGTGCTCCTAGGCCCCCATAGGCAACAGGGAGCTCTCCGGCTTAACCACGTTTTTACTCATCTTTCTGCTGAAGCAGACCTTCAAACATAAACCCAAGTCTTCGGGGGCACTGAGTGGATTTGTGATCCTCCCTCGAGGCTGTTGGCTCAAACCCCCGGGAATGTGTTATATGAAAAAATAAATGCTTTTTTGCCATCTGTGAATGAAAAACATTCTTCATATGTTTAACTGTTTCAGATTGCCATATGCGAGACACACACACACACAATCTATGGGGGCTGGGATAGAGTTGGTAACATAGACTTTGGGCCCCTTTTCCATCCCCCTAATTTTTTTCTCTCAAAGCAGCTGCAGGTAAAGAGCTTTCTGATTTGTACCCACCCAGAAATAGAGCAATTTTCATCTACTAGGGCATTAAAGCTGACTTCGCCAGGGCACTTTTCTGGAATTTCAGCCATCTGCTGCATTTCTCCCCCTCTCCTCTCGCCCGTTCACCTAAAGTGCCCCCGGGCTGCCACAAAATCACAAACATCTGAGGGCCAAAATGATGGTGAAACTGGCACTTTATTTTTGTTGCTTTATTTTATGAGAAGGAAGGATGGTAGAGAGAAAGAGGAGAAGAAAGAAACTAAAAGAACTCTTAACTCCAACTGTCCCTCGTTAACTCTGAATGAGAGAGCTAATTGAATTCTTGCAAAGACTGTTATTTGGTCATGAGCTTGAACTTTTTCCTGGAAAAAAAAAAAAAACTCTAACAAACCAGAGCTTTTCTTATTTTCCGCAGTCCATCATTAGTCCTTCAAAATGATTACAGAAGAAAGGTAAAATCCTGAAGAGGAACCACTGCAGAATCTGTTTTGGTCTAACCCTCCTGTGGTGATTAAGAAACTCAACAAATAAAGTAATAACCAACGGAAACCACTACTTTCTAAATCTAAAGAATTCCTCGTGTAAAGTACCTGTTTAATCAACACAGAAATATTACTAGATAGAAAAGTTTCATGGCATTCAGTGGACAGTGTTGGCTGCCTACCCAGACGAACTCAGCTCCTGCTTGCTGGTACAGAGGCTCCTTTGGCTTGGTGAATTGGTATTGATTCCAGTTCCCTGAATGAGGTTGTTATCTAGTTAGGATCATCTGACTCAATTTTGGCCAAAGGGAAAAGAGAGGCTTAGGCCTACTAGAGAAGGAACAATTTGTTAATGTTCCCTGAGGATCATCTGGGCAGTAGGAGACTGGTCCTCTTCTACTTCTAGGTACACAGTAGACTGGCCACGCCCCTTGAAGTAAGGCAGGGCCATGGTAGAGTTCCAGCCAATAACTCTAAGTGGAAGATGCATGCATCACTTGAGGCCAAGGGATTTCACAGCAAGAGCTGAACCTCCCAGCCTTCTTTTCCTTTGCCACCTTGAAATCTGAACTTCTTTTTAAGATCAGGGCCTCAGTCTGGCTGTGTTATGGCAAGTTTGAAGATCTGTGCATGACAAAGAGCATGAGCAAGTGATATACATGTATTGTTATAAGCTGCTAAGATTTGGAGATTGTTACTGCAGCATAAACTATTCTAATGAGACTGGTACCACTATTTTTCGCGGGGAGGGTTAGTAGTTTGCAATACATAATAATAGGTTCCTTGTGGGAAATTGGTACATACACATTTTGCATCTTGATCCTTTTTCCTTCCCTTTCTTTTGCCTCCTATCCCCCCTATCTCCATCATTCTTTCTTTTAAAAAATGTACACAAGATATGAAAGGACCAGCTTCCTCTCCTGCCCTAGGTATTACTTTGGGGCTTCTGCTACCCTCTTGTAACCATGAGGTGATAGACTGTGGATCAACTCAAGTCAGTGGTGAATACAACACACAAAAATATAAGGAAACAGGGCCCTTGATAACATCTCTGGACCACAGAATTAAAGCTTGTAGAGTCTGTCAGGAGACTTCTTATGTGAAATAATAAATATCGTATTTTTATGCTACTGTGAGTTGTTAGCTCCAAAAAATCGCAACTGATAACCTCCTAAAGAGGGCATCTGCTTTTCTCCTGTCTTTCATTTTCTCCATGCATCTATTCACTCATCCATCCATGTGACAAAATATAACACACAAGACCATGACAGGCACAAGAAATGAATGAAGACAAAAATGTCCCCTGGTTTTAACTAGAGGCATACACGGAGTTCCTGAAACATTGTCTCCACCAAAGTTCCCCTGGGTCACTTGGGCCACTCTTAACACTGATTACCTCTGGAAGTCCACACTGACTCTTTCAAGATAGTGCCAGAAAACTGAGGGTCACCTGGGCAGTAGCTCCTTCTTTCTTGAGTACTTCGTTTTAAAAGAATTGAATCCCTTCTCAAGTGTTCTGGGGTTGTCACTGTGTTCTGCAGACACCTGCAGCTCTGCCCCACATTCTCTTCTGGACCCACGGACTACCAAGTCTGTGACGGACGCTGATTGTTCATGTGAGCAGGCTGTTCCGCTAGAGGAGACTCCCATCTTGCCCTCAATATCCTTCATCCCCGGGTGTGGCTTTGCTCATCCAGGTCCAGGCTGATGCCCTGAGATGGACTGGAAACTTTTCTCTATTGGTCCTCTCTGCCACGTGGTAGCACTACTTTCACCAC